>WWET01003905.1:105005-117108 GCA_011038615.1 Limnodynastes dumerilii | reverse complement strand
ATATATATATGCAGATACATGATAAGCCACCCGCCACTTACAAGGCTTCTATGTTAGGTGGTCTTAACTCTAAAAATAAGAGTCCCAACTATGGGTCATATATCATATATTTTTCTAAATTGAGAGCTCATCTCTGACAGAGGTCCCTAAGTCTCCAAAACAGCCACTTTGGGACAGCACACCCTTTCAGCTGCCATCCCAGACACGCTTTAAAACACACTTCCAAAATAGAGGTTGCTCAGATCAATCTATAAGGTAATTTATACAGCAGGTGCACAAGGCAAGGGGAATTTGTACAAAAAACAAGACATGGCCTGGCACCCTATCTATTACTCAGCGACTAACCATAATCTTCTATCTTTAAAATAAAAATCAGAGAATTAGTTACAGATATCTGCAGACATGTGATAAGCCACCTGCCACTTGCAAGGCTTATCTGTTAGGTGGTCCTAACTTTAAAATTTAGAGTCCCAACTGTGGGTCACATATAAAATATTTTTCTAAATTGAGAGCTCACCTCTTATAGAGATCCCCAAGTCTCCAAAACAGCCACTCTGAGACAGCACCCCCTTTCAGCTGCTATCCCAGACACGCTTTAAATCTCAATCTCTCTCTCTCACTAGTCCGAACCAGATGCAATGGCCCATTAAGCCCACTGGTAATCTGGCCCTGGTTGGTAATAAAATCAATATAAACAAATTAAAGGATAAATAGAGCCTGGTAACAGAAGCAATTCAACAAGTCTCAATTAGGTAAAGTGATAAAAAAAAAACAGTCCTCTAAAGGTCACCTAAAAGTCTTAAGTCTCCTTGGAGACTAAATACAATGGAAAACTAAGTCCTCTTCAGTACACGTTCTTCCCAATCACAGGGAATAACCATATGGAAAAATAAAAAAAAAATAGCAATGTTTATTGCATGCAAAACAGATATACAAAAAAAAGGGCAGTACTAAAAACATGCATATAACAAACAGCATATAAATGTGAAAAGACTTGTTAAAAAACAAAGAATAAACAAAAATGAGTAAAGGAGCAGTATGATACCCTCGGGGTGATTCACAATTGAAAAGGAATGCTGAGAGTCACAGATGTATGTAGCCCGGGATGTCCACTGATCCTGCAACCCGTCGGGAGTCACAGACTGGAAACTGAAAGCTTCACCAGATCGAAATGTTCAATTTGAAAAGGGAAGATTTCAATTAAAAAGGAAGAAATTATGATACTGTGTTATCTCTCAGTGTATCTTCTGTACTATATAAAATATAAAGTGTCTTCCAAGCAACACAATTATTCAGATGCTTTGCTTAATTCCTTGCTGACTAAAGAATAAAAATGAACTGAAATCCCATTATTCTTTTTTTTACTCATTTCGTAACACCATAAATCATACAGCAGAACGCCCATGTTGATAACCAAACTCTGCTGAATGAACTCATTATCATAAATGAAGCAATACATCCTTATTACACAGCAAGGTGCTAGAAATGTTATAAGCTTTTCTGCATGAGGAACGTGAACACTGATTAAATGCATGAGGATGTTTACATGGCTGTGTATCAATACCACGTGTAAAAAAAACTACTAATAGAATTATCTAAATTTAGGACCTTACATTTAATATTATATCATAAATCTAACTAGATTACATTAATAAACAAACAATAGCTGAGGGTACACACTAAAACAGCCCCAAGTTGCTTATTTTTGTGTTGTGCTTGGGGTTTCCAGTCTCTAGGTTCCAGGGGTGTAACTACAAGGGGTGCAAGAGTTGTGGTTGCTATGGGGACAGGACCAAAGCAAGGACCTGTGATAGCCACTCCTTTTGCACTGTAAGCAAGCTATCAAAAAATGGCAGCTTAAAATAGCGCTCAGCATTCCCACCCTGATTCCACCCAGCTCTGCCCTTGTCCCATCTTACACCACATAGTCCAGGGTTGCCGACTCTCCCGCAATATCCAGGAGACTCCCGAAATTTGGGCAGGTCTCCCGGCATCCTGGGAGAACCAGCCAAGCTCCCGCAAGCCCCACCAGCCATCAATTATTACTGTAATCCCTAGCGTTACTAGGGATGTGCGGGGCTTGATGATGTCATCAATCCCAGTCCATCCCCTGAAACGCTGGAGATTTCAGGAGTGATTGACGGGGGGCAGGGCTTAATGAAGCGATTTGCATAAATCACGTCCCTCTGGGTTCTCCCGGAGGGAAGCTCTGAAAAGTCGGCAACCCCTTGCAGAAATCCATGGCTTCCCTCTGGGTTCTCCTGGAGGGAAGCTCTGAAAAGTCGGCAACCCTGACATAGTCCCACCCATCCAGAGTCAGACCTTGCCTCCTTGCTATGGGGCCTGAGTTCATCACCTTTCACCCCTGCTAGGGTCCTACTGGCTGCTTGTCTCCACAATTATCCTAAATCAATATGTGATTTCATATGTTAGTGACCAGACCTTATCTATTATCAGTAACAGCTTCCATAATATAAAAGTGCAAAACAGATTTGCATTTCTTTATGAACTGTAACACAATATTCTCTTCAGAAGTAACGCACCCTATACTGTATTTATTAAACAACTAAACAGATATGGGACCGGATTCTCACTTAGGTATTTTTCTTCTTACGAGCATAGTTATACGTGCAGATTTATTACGCATGCGGATCTGAATCTAGTCCAGACTTCCATCCTGGGCTCATTTCCCAATTGTGGCGGGAAAAGTCATAGTAGGCAGGGGAATGCGATTCCACTATGTGGAGGAAGTATGTAAATAGTACAGTGAGGGCATGTCAATAGCCCTCTCCAGACTAAGATAGGGTCCATGGATCGTATCTCCGTACGAGCGAGCGGAAAAGCCTCCCCTCACCTGTATGGAGTACTGAATCCAGTGTGGACTGGAACCCCTGCTGCTGCAGCACTTGAAGCTCCAAGCACAGCGACATCATAAGTCTGGATCTGATCCAATACTGTTAATTGTTAAGTTATAAAAACACATTTAAAATCTTTAAAAAAAAAAAATTTTTACCAAGCGAAAGTTACTGCGTTGTAGATTTCTTTGCTTTTATGAAGACATTTTTGGATTTTTTATTATAATACATTAAAATGTAAAATCATCAGGGTGTTAAAATCTGCTAAATAAAAAAAATAAAGGTTAGTGGAACTTGATGTTTTGTACCTCCTATGAAACAGCTTTCTAACACCAATTACTGTTATGTATATTTTAATGTACTTAATGTACTCCACAATGGTTAATACAAACAATTATCAATGTACATTTTCAATTACTGATTAATGGTGATATATAATATAACAAAGTAAAGAAGGATACATAAGAAACAGGATATTCCACAGTAGCCACAGTATTGATTTTCTTGTTGCAATAATATATATTGTTGTCAGGTTTACGGGAAGAAGCAAAATCATAAAACTTGTAAACAAGTCTTGTAATAATAGAAAAGTGATGTTCAAATCTTTCTTGTAAAAGTCAGCTGCAAAACACACAGCAGTTTATAATGTGATGAACGTGAAATATGGATTGAAGCATTGATAAACTCACACAAAGCCAGTACAGCTTGCTCCTGCTATAGGAAAAGGAGAATGAGGACATATTGGTGGGGAATTTTAATAAAACATAGATGACACATAGGCAATAAATATTAATAGAATATAGATGCAATCAACTGATATTTACAAAACATAACACTAAGCTGAAGAGCGGATTTGAAAACTTATAAATTCAGTATGTATCTTGAAACCACATCACTATGCAAAAATAAGCATTTATAAAGATAAGAAGTTATCTGACGTTGTAAGAGACTTATTATTTATCTCAGAAACAAACACTTTTCAGTCAAAGATAAAATATTTAGAGTTAGAGCTGTTAAAAAACAGGTCATCAACCATTCCCACTGACAATATCTTGAGACATTTAATCTGTGGAACCAGGAGCTATAAAGGGGTTCAGACTTCATAACGTTCCTAAAAAATACACAGGCCATGTGCGCATGTTTACGTTTTTTGCTATCTACGCATAAAGTTACTCATAAGAACTCATTATGCATGGAGTAGATCTTCGGACCTAATGACATCCAAAAGAAGGGACAGGCCAGCAATCTGCAAGAAGGAGGATACGCAAGGTGGGTGCGGGGAAGCATATAAACTGGACAGAATGGGCTGGGTTAGGCACTTCCATCCTTACTTTTGAAAACTCTGCACAAACATATTCACAGAAAGTTAAGGCTGGCCTATGGTGGCGGAAGTCAGAAAAAATACGTAAGAATAAGGGGAGTGTCGGGGGAGTGCACTTGTCACTTAGGTACGTACTTTTGCGAATTTGCGCTTACTTATTTCCTACTTAAGTCTGAATCAGGCCCAAGGTGAGCAAGTGTTACGGGGTTACGATGAGAAATATTTCCTAAATGATGCCTGCTGTATTGCAACAATGAATAGCTTCAGGATAAACAGTTAATATCAGTAATACAGCAAATAATAAGCTCAGGTTAAGATGTTTTATCAATCTAAAATGCAGCAGCTCCAAAAGTCCCTTTATTGTTCTTTAGGACAAGATCCAGACTTCAGAAAGACATATGATGTACGCGAGCTTGCAAACGTAAATTGCCTATCATTCATAAATGCGAATGCCCAGGGCTACATATTGGAACGCAGGACATACGGATGTTGTTTTCGTATGTCCTGCAGTTTTGTATGTGGGGCAGGCCAGACTTTCTTGCATGCTTTATAAGCACAGTAGGCTGGTCATCCTATGTAAATCATACAGCAATGGATGGATTTAGTACGTTTCCGAACATTTAACCTTATCTGCCAACAAGATAAGGTAGAGCTCTGGATATTAAATATGTGAGTAATGGGGGGGGGGCCTTTCCACACGCTAGGAACTGCTTTGCACATTCTTACACTGCTATATAAGTCTGGATCAGGCCCCTAGTCTTCAGAAATGAAGCTGTCAAACATTTCGGAAAAACGAAAAAATCTTTGGTTACAGATATTCTATAGAATGAACTTTCCCCGTTAATTATAAGAGGCACTGAAGGAATGGAAAGTAGCACAAGTGGAACGTTGGGCATACATATTAACTTAATTTTTATATTATATTTCCTGACATGCAACTGATAAGCTGTCATTGGTGTAGTTCTAATAAATCATCTGGTAAGCAACAACTGCTGGCAATTGGCAGTTTTTTCCCTCGAACAGCACCAGTCGTGTGACAACTGAGGCTCTGAAGATTCCAACACTGACAGGTAAGTTTTCATCCTAACCCTTACATCCTGCAACCTAACAGTAACCCTATCCTATCCCTAACCCTCCGTTTCCCACAGTCTAAACCTTACCATCTCCACTCAGTAGCCTAACTATAACCTTCCCCTGACACTAACCGTCATTAAAGCGGTACCTTGTTGTAATAGGAACATTCAACATGGTTCCCCGTTCTATATAGAAATATTCTTTCTTAAACAAGTGTTTGCACTGATACAGCCAACATTAAGCTGTCAGTTGGATCAGTGTCTAAAGTGCCGCAGTGGAATTACATCCGGTCATTATTGGACTACAAACCCAGGAAAACTTTATTGTTCAGAGTCAACGGCTATGCTTCAGTCCACAGTGCACTGGAACATGTCAGACCTATGTCGAAACAAAATCAAAAAATCTAAATATTATCACAAAACAATATTATTCATTGTGGGTGCAATGAACAAAGAACCTCAAAGAGAGGGAAAATATGAACGCACTCGCATGTAGGTGCGTACTTTCGCAGGTTTTTGTCTCTTATGATTCTACACATTAATAAACTGGTTAACAAATATATTTACAGAGACTATAAAATGGCCCCAGCAATGGCATGAGTCATTCGCCGGAGGGACTCTGAAAAAGGAGCTGCTCATCTGCCCTAGCGAGGAGAAGAAAAGGAGCCGGATACCTATGGGAAGGAAGATCTAAGATACAGGAAGATACAGATCTTAGATCTTCCTTCCCATACATTCTCTACTTCAGAACTATCTGCATTCTGTAGAAGATTTTGATCCACGGCTGCTAACTACATTTACAGCGCTTCTAACCCCCGTCTACCACATTCCCATACCATTTGGTATATTATTTGGAAAGGAGGCATCTACTTTATGTAAAAACACAACGGGGCCATGTAATGTTTTATTGAGTGTAAAGGGGCATACTATGTATGTTCAGCATGACATTAACCCTTGGCATGCTGCCGCTTATGGTACTATAAGGCACAGCATGCCCTGCTAAACATGTACATAGTACGATATGTGGCTGCATGCTAAAAGCTCTTAGCGTGCTGCACTAGACATTTGTTTGAAACATGTTTTTTAATTCCAAAATCAAAAAAAATTTCGTTCAGAAAGGGGCCATGATCGGCGGCAATTTTTTTTTAGTAAAACTTGTCGTGATTTTATATAGAAAATTGTGCCGAATTATCCACAAAAAAAATTGCTGCCTATTGATTGCGGTTATAAATTGCCAACTAAAATTGCTGTTTAGTGAATCCAGCTATTTTTTTTTTTTAATCGCGGCAATGGCTGGCAATTCATAATCACTGCCAAAAAACGACTTTAGTAAATGAGGCCCTTAGAATTTGCCTTTATATTCAGTGAGAACTGAATGTAAGTTCTAAGGTTAGGGCATCCATCAGAGGTTGATGTTAGTGATGGGTGTGGTCTCATATGTGCTCACATGGAAACAAGGATACAGCGGGGACCTCACACTACATGATAATTGGCCACATTATCATGAAGAGTATGGCACAGACTGATTTCTTGACATGCCAACAAAATGGCCAAAAAAAATGGATTTTTGTTACTCACTGTAAAATCCATTTCTCTGAGTCCATTGGGGGACACTGCTCACTTTGGGCCTGATCCAGACCTACGCTCGGATGCGGCTTTATGCTGATCGTAAGCATAAAAACTGCGCATGTGTGGGGCAGATGATACACTCATGTTACGGTCTGAAAATCTTTGCGTATGGGCCTTAATCGTAACCGCTTTGTATTACCGATCATGGGGGCATGCCTGCCATATGAAAGCAGTAACCACGCACGGAGGGCTGGGTGAGGCATTTGAATCGTACAGTATGGGCGTGCTAAGCGTCGTGAATATGCAATGAACGTACGGATGGCAGCGGGTACGAACACAAAAGTTAGGGTAGGGTGTTGCCGAGTGTATGGAAGCTAAACTAGGTACAAGCAAGGGGAGTGCCTATTGCCATGCATCGGAGGGACGTTCGGCGATAATATGCTACGCACCCCAGCATAGGTCTGGATCAGGCCCCATAGGTGTATAGTAGGTGGTCCATGGTGTCAGCTCACTACACATCAAAGAGTGTTAAACTGAACACTCCTCCCCTACTATACCCCTCCCTCTAGGGAATCTAGCCAGTTAATTACAAAGTGAGCCCAAGGAGCGGGCATAATGAACAACTTTACACAATCTAAATATTAAAACTAGCCAGAGCAAGGGAGGGAATGCAGTGTCCCCCAATGGAGTCAGAGAAATAGATTTTACGATGAGTAAAAAAAAACCCTGTTTTCTCTTCCATCCTTTTGGGGGACACTGCTCACCATAGGGGACATACCAAAGCCCTAAGGGAGGGAATGCTCTGTAACAGCAGTTTGCAAAACTCTGCACCCAAAACTTGCATCTTGAGATGTGAAACCCTGTAACTTATAGAATTTGGTAAAAGTGTGGACAGATGTAACGGCCTTGCACAGCTGTTCCACTGAAGCACCGTAATGTGCTGCCCACGAAGCTCCAACTGCCCTAGTGGAGTGAGCCCTCAGCCCACCTGGAATAGGTCTGTTAACTAGAATGAAAGCCTGTCTAATTGTAGTTTTAATCAACCGGGCAGGAGAAGCCTTAGAGGCCGGCCAATCACATTTGTTAGCTTCGTACAAAATAAAGAGGTCTGCTGTCTTCTAACAGAACCGGTACGGTCCACATAACATCATAGTGTACAGACTACATCTAGGCATGCCAAAGAAGAATCCAAGGATAAAGACTGAGGAGAAAAGCTGGAACCATTATTTCCTGGTTTAGGTGAAAACGAGACACCTTGGGAATGAAACAAGGCTTAGTCTGAAGAACCGCCCTGTCAGGATGGAAAATCAAAAACGGGGGGGTTACAACACAAAACTCCTATTGCTGATACCCGCCGTGACGAGGAAATAGCTTATAGAAACACCATCTTCCAGGTGAGATATTTTAAGTCAATAGATTGCAATGGCTCGAAAGGCTCCTTGGTTAGAGCTCGTAATACCAAGTTAAGGTTCCAAGGTTCAATAGGATGAATAAACAGGGGGTTTCACGTGTAGAACCCCCTGAATAAAAGTTTGCACATCTCGATACCCTGCAAGTCTTCTTTGAAAGAAAATAGATAGCGCAGACACCTGCATCTTTAAAGAAGCCAAACGAAGGCCTTTTTCAAGCCCCACTTGAAGAAAAAAAGATAACAGCTGGGAAAGATTAAAACGAGTAGTATGAAAATGCTGTGATTCACATCACAGGATATAGGTCTTCCATACCCTATAGTAGATTGCAGATGAAGAAGACTTTCTAGCACTGATCATAGTGCTGATCACGCTGAAAGAGAAACCCCTGGATCTAAGAATCAGGGTCTCAGCAACCATGCCATCAAAGCCATCTGACGTAAGCCTTGGCAAAGGATTGGATCCTGAGAGAGAAGGTCTGGACGCAGGGGTAACCGGAAAGGAGACGCTGCAGACATTGCGAGAATGTCCGAGTCCCACGCTCGGCGAGGCCAATCCGGAGCTACCAGTATTGCAGCTACTTTCTCTCTTTTTAATTTCTTTAGTACTCTGGGAAGCATGGGAAGAGGTGGAAACAGATACACCAGGTGAAAATGCCACCAAAACAACATTGCGTCTATGAATCCTGCGGCCGGGTCTCTTACTTTCGCGTAGAATAGAGGCACCTTGTAGTTCCTGTGAGACGCCATGAGGTCTATCTCCGGTGGACCCCAACGCTGTACTAGAAGATTGAAAACCTCCCCGTGCAGTGACCACTCTCCCGCCTGAAGACTGTGAAGGCTTAGGTAGTCGGCCTCCCAATTTTCCATCCCTGGAATATTAGGTAAGCCACAGCTGTCACGTTGTCGGATTGAATCCTTATCGGTCTGTTGTTCAACAGATTTCCTGATTGAACTAGAACCTTGTGTACTGCTCGAAGTTCCAGCACATTGATGGGCAAGTGGGCTTTGTGGGACCACCAAAGACCCTGAAACCTGTGATCTTCGATGACTGCCCCCCAGCCCGATAGACTGGAGCCTATGGTAATTAGAGTCCATTCCCATACTTGTAGGGACCGACCCTTGGAAAGATGGGATATGATCAACCACAATCTCAGGGAATGGCGCGCCTCCTCTGACAGTCTGATAATTTATTTGTCTAAGTGAAAAGGGAGACTTGGACTATGAGCGTAAGGAACCACCTCAAAAACCGAAACCATCATTCCTAAAAGCTTCATACACTGCAGCAGCGATACCCTGTCTTTTCCCAACAGAGACCTGGTCTTGTTGAGAACTGCCAGAATCTTGTCCTCCGGCAGAAAAACTCGCTGAATTTCGGTATAGAAAATGAGACCCAAAAATCTCATTCTCTGGGCCAGAATGAGGGCAGACTTTTGGAGGTTGAGAATCCAACCATGAGATTCTAGGAAGCTCATGGTTAACTGCAGATAATTGGCCAGTATGGAATGGGAGGGAGCCTTTAGGAGAAGGTCGTCTAGATAAGGTATGATGGACACTCCCTGAGTCGGCAGACAACCCGCCATTATTTTTGTGAAAACCCTTGGTGCCATGGCTAGGCCAAAGGGTAAAGGCCTGAACTGAAAGTGGTCCGTGGCAACTGTAAATTGCAGTAGGCGTTGATGTCCTGGCCAAATGGGAACATGTAGGTAAGCATCCCTTATATCCAGCGAGGCTAGAAACTCACCCTGTTCCATGCTTGCAATGACTGACCTTAACGACTCCATTTTGAATTTTGGAACCTCTATATATTTGTTTAGATTCTTCAAATTTTGAATTGGCTGAAAAGATCTGTCTGCTTTCTCTACTAGGAAAAGATTTGAATAAAAAAGATTTGGGACGGATTCACACAAGCAGTTGCTTCTTAGGTGCGTATCTTTAGTAAAGGACCTACTGCGCATGCGTTATAGGTCCTTAACGCAATCTATGTACCAGCTTGATATGTAGTTTGCCTCCGTGTGGTCTTTTAAGACCGCATGGAGTATTTTAGGTAAAGAGAGGTGGCGTAATCGGGGAGGGTTTGGGAAAAAGTGGGAGGGGGGAAATATTTATATTAGCTGGTGAGGGCAGGGGCGAGGTAGGTAGTGGCAATGTGCGTGCGGAGATTGCATGGATAGTTAAAGTAGCCCTATGGCACTAGTAAGTGCAATAAAGTACCTAAAAAGGGGATGGGGCAGGACGGGTGAGCTACGTGCGGGTCTGTACGCACCTAACTCACACTGGATCTGTGAATCTGGTCCATTATCATTACTATTAACTATCATATTGCTTTCTCTGATTCCAGCTTCTCACAAGGGAAGCTCTAAGAAATAACTTACAATTACTACAAGGTAAAAGCATGGTATTCACAGATATGGAATTATATCATTTGTTTGAGTCTATTGATTTTTTTTCACCTATACTTTTATAACTTATTGCTACAGTTTTTACTTCTTTATCTTCCCCAGTCTGCTTCTTCTGGTATCCCTGTGTACATACCCAATAAAGAAAAAGCAGAAACAATTCTTGATTATCTTTAAACACCCTAATGATCACTGTTTACAACATTTGTGTTTCTAGGTAGACTTTCCATCAGACTTAAGTCTAAGTTTTCTTAGATTGGTGTCCCCTTACACTCCCAGCAGGGCTGTGAAAGCTAACCTAGCTTCCTGCTCTGTATAGACTTGGGTATGATATTCCGCCTACTCTAGACACATCATACAAAAAAACGTATTACATAATTTGCTGAACATAAAATTCAAGTTCAAAAACAGCAGGGAGTGAGATTTTGCAATGGCAGCTCTATTTAACAGATGCTCAGAATATTACCCTACACAAGATTTTTACTGGAGTAAACCAACTATTTCATTACGTACTCCAGAAGCTTTTTCTTATTATTTTAATTTTAATAGAAGCTAATTCTCAAAGTGAAGATCAGACAATATTTTCATCAAAAATAAATATTTCCTTAAAGAAATTCAATGAGTTTAATGTATATTTATTAAAATAACATAAACTTGTAATTAGAAAACATATATTTTCTTTATAGTGCTTCTGTTGTCAGTGTGATATAAGGAGAAGGGTTTTCACATATCAGCCATTACACTGTAGAAGATAAAAGGTCATAAACACAATATACATACAAACCAAACCTGAACATGCTAAAGTTCTGTAGAGAAACCCCTTTCATTAAAAAAAATCTATGATTATAGCTGTATTCAGGACACATATCAGGTTGGTACAATTGAGCACAATGGGCCGGATCCAGAACTACGTCCGTCTTCCATAGACGGACGTAGTTCACTAAACAGTAGTACTGTGCATGCGTAGTAGCTATTGTACGTAATCTGTGTATCGTTTCAATACGTAGATTGCGTATATGCGGTCTTTTAGACCGTATATACGCAATCTACGTATCGAAACAATATGCAGATTACGTGCAATAGCTACAACGCATGCGCAGTAGCTATTGTTCATTAAATTACGTCCGTCTATGGAAGACGGACGTAGTTCTGGATCTAGCCCAATATGAATATAAAAATATCACAAAAATACAATAAGTGAAGCAAGCACAGAACCCATGGCAAAATGTGAGGTTTCAAGCTTGGAAGATAAGAAAGCAGGGGATAGAGAGCAGTGAGAGGTTGAGAGGGAGCCACCAGGTAGGGTAAAAGGGTAGAAGAGGGGAACAAGAGGGTATGAAGTGAGGGCGGGGGAGTGGTGGAGGAAGGAACAACGCTCACTTGAGCTAACACACTAAGTGGGAGGGAAGAACTTCCAGAAAACATAAGAAGGGGGAAGGAAGTGGACTGCTGGTGTGAGCGGAGGAGAGGGGGAAGGA
>WWET01003905.1:87461-103111 GCA_011038615.1 Limnodynastes dumerilii | reverse complement strand
AAACAAACAAAACAGGAAGCATATTTTTCCTAAAGGTGGATAGCACATAACATTATAGTATACTGTGAATGTCACCGGGAAAGAAACATGCAATGGGGAGATTTCTGGCGCACACCTGGCTAATTAAGCAGAATCACTTACAAATAATGAGTTAAAACATGACTTTTATTCATTTACTCCATTATAAAAGTTTCTGGCGAAAATATATAGTATTCAATGGTCATAAAACATCAAATCCTTGTGGGACAGATTGTCATATTATACAAAGAAACCGGCAGACAAAAAAAGCAAAAAAACAAATACATAGTATCAAACATATATGGCAGGCTGAGAGTGGGAGGGAGAAGTTACCTAATAATAATCAGCAGGGAAAATCCCTAGGAAACATAAACGTCCTCACGGGCGCACTTTTGCTCCAAAAGGAGCTTATCTATCCCTACTCTATCCTATGGGCATAAAGGAGACAGCCTGTGTACAGATACCAGTTAGCAGAGATGATAACAAGGCTCCGGTGCACACGGGGCCACGAGTCAGCCAGTCTTGTAGTCCTAACGCACGTTTCACCGAGAATGCAGGCTTTTTCAAAGGTGAGTGTTGAATGAGTATACTGGGTGGGTTTAAATAGTTCCTTCCACCAATCGCTGTATATAATTATATAGTATTGTAAATGGCACATTTATACTATTATTCTTGACCAGGTGAAAACCAAAAACCACAATGTAGAAATCCATTTGGGATGATTTTTTTTCATAGCCAAAGACAATCCAATTTTCAATTGAACACTGCCAGCTTTTGTCTTCATGAGCTGCCACTAAGCAGCTGAAAACTTGTATTATCTGTTGATGTTTTATTGATACTTTTAAACAAAACATGGTTTTACCGAAGACTAACATTTCACCTGTTTTCTCTTACTTTCAAACTCTTGATTAGGTCCTAATGTAAGTGATTGTAGGCAACATCAGGCTGTAAGAGCCCAAGACGAAACAGAGGGATAGTGAGAATGGTCAAAATAAATAAAGTAGACAAGGAAAACTTTCAAATGAAATACTAATTAAACTCCAAGGTCTAGGTTTGTTAATAACTAATAGCACCATTTGATGCTACTTGAGTGACAGTAGTCTCCATGGAAGAAGGACTCCACCAAAGTGGACTCTACTTTTAAAAGGGAGGGAATTAGCTTAAATGCATATAGACAAGACAAAAAATTATGGGTAACTGATGACTGAAAACTTTGAGCTTTTTGGCAAGACATATCATCTCTTTGTGATGAAATGGAATAAAGAAAAGAACACCACAACTACTGTGAAACATGGAGAGGGTCTGGTTGCTTGGTTATGTCCAGGGGCTGCTTTGCTGCATATATCTGTGAAGGGAAAATATACTGCTCAGTCATGGGGTCCTCCAACAGAATATTGACTCAAAACAAACCGCTATAAGCATCCAAGAATGGATAAGAACAAAACTTTGGGCTAAAGTGAAGTGGTCGTCTAAGTCAAGATCTGAATCTTATCAAATACCTAAGGAAAGAGCTGAAACATGTAGTCTGGAGAAGGCACCTATGGGACCGGAGACTGCAGCAGTTTGCTCAGGAAGAGTGGGCCAAACTACCTGTTGACAGGTAGAGAAGGATTATTGAGACCTACAAAAATTCTTCATTGCAGTGTTTGCTACCAAAGTCTGTTGAATAAAATATTACATTAAGGGGCCCATAATTTTTGTCCATGCCATGTTCATTTTTTTGATATTTAAAATATTCTGTTAGTAAAAACTTCAAATACAAAGTCCGATTTCTATAAAATGACAGATTCCAATTGCTTTTGTTAGTTTCAAAATGTTTTTGGTTCTTCTTTATTGGTGGTAGGGTACCATTAAATTTGTTCACGTCTAAATGTATATAATATATCATTTATTTGGGGGATACTAACTACTGCCTAAACCATAATTAAGTAGATCATGGTGGCACCTCACTGCTGGACAGTAGTGGGAACAAGGGTGTGACTGCTTCAGAGTCCGGAGATGAGGCCCCCCCCCTTCCCCCCCCAAAATAACTGCTGCTCTTGCACCCACTGTTTCATTATTTCTCATCTTTTGCTCTGAAATAAGAGCGATAGCAACTTCTACACTTGCACACACGCTACTGCTCATGTGCTGAAGATGCTAGCAATCTTTTTTCAGAGTAGGGTTAGTGACAAGGACAGAGCTGCATCCCCTGGCCCCCTTATTTATCTGTTATGGGGCTTGTTAATCACTAGATTAGGTCTCTTTCATTATTGTTTATGAGTTTCAATTGATTGGGTTCCTAGGCTAATGATCATCAATTTCAAAATCTACTAAATCATTTATGACAGTTAAGACCAATGTGCCATTTGCTTTTGCCACTAAGACTCGGTCTCCTTAAATATAGCAATATTAATATGGATAAGTGTGTGATTCTTGAGTCATTATATAGTACTATTCTAACTACTTCACAATTCCAATTCAGGCATATGTCCCTAAAGTAATCTTGACTTTGTGTCACTTACACTACAAACGACTAAGAATGGGCTGGAGCCAGCCCTATGTCCCTTTTGGAAACAAATGATTAAACACATAGTCATAGTGCATTTGTTTGTACACATACTTTTCACAGTTTTTTCCTGGTTTCCTTAATTTATAAAATAAAAAGTCCCACAAGCATTGAAAATATAAAACTGACATTTTCTTAAATTGTTGGGAAAAAACCCAAAAGAATGCAACTGCATTATATTTATAGATAAGCTCATGCTACTTTTGATAAATGGAACTATTTAGAATCTGCACCATGTGAAGTGATAGGTGTGAGTTTGGCTTGATAGATCTGTGCAATCTGGCCTGCCCTGCTTGTGGCACAGATACTCTATTCTACATCTGAAAAACACAGTTAAAACACTTCCACCGGTAGCTATAGACAATCAGCAGTCAATCAAATGTGTTCTTTAATTTCTTTACGAGTTAACTATTTTATGGTCAACTTAAGCTTTACTGCTCAGTTACCAAGAATATTTTTTTTACAAATGAAACTTACAACAAAATAAATTATCTTGCAGATTTGTTACAATACTCCAAAATTTACTTTAAGTTGGTACAGTTAGGTAATAAAAGATTCACATTCTTAGGCATGGACAAAATACAAAGGAAACTGTTTCTACTGATTAACATTATGAAACAAATTCTCAAACTGTATTTCAATGTTGTTCTAAAAACTGCTTTAATGCAAAAACCCTGTTAATAAACTTGACATTTCTGTTTAGACATAATAATAATGCTGGTCTTTTACTTAAAAAACATAAAAACCTCTGTAACGGACATTTGGGCCTATCTTCAGACTACTTACCAAAACAGACCGCTATAGTTAAACAGAGTCGCCAATAAAATAACGTAAAAACTTATCTTTTTAATAAAAAAAAGTCTTGTCAATAATAAATATTTCCAAACTAATATAATGTCTTGATGAAAATATTCCCAGTTTTCAGCTTAAAATTTCAATAAAAATAAATTTCTAACAAATACTGGCTTTAAATATCACACAGTGATAACAAAAAAGGATTAATGTACATTTAAAAAAATATGGACCAAAGCTTTATAAGAATACAAAACATGACTAGTCCTCAAATTTGAAACCTAAATGACATTGAGCTGAATGGCTTGCATACACTATTAAAGAAATATTTTAACACATAAGGCTTGCAATAAACATACCAAAAATTAAACTGTTGATGATGCAGCTTGTCTTGTATATTTTGTCTTGTTTCAAACAAGAATAGCTTGTTGTATTGTCTGCATGAGCTACAAAAAAAACGAAGCCTAAGATGCAGATCACAGCAGATGGTAACACAACAAAACTCATATGTCCTACACAGGAAGTGGAAAACTGAAGAAAATAATGTAGGGTTGTTGTTTTAAGTGTTCATGTGTGTACGTACTGTGCATGAAAATGTATGTTTACTAAAATGCACTAACACACTATGGCCACTTTTTTTAATCAATATTTAAAAATAAGAGATTTTTGTCTATTGCAAAATTCCCAATCATATATGGAGACAAATAAAAGAGAAATATATGTGAATGTAAAAAACGGAGTGTGTAGATTTATCACTATTTATAAGTCCAAATTGTTACAAAACCCTATAGAGCAGGGGTTTCCAACCCCGTTCTAAAGCACCACTAACAGTGCATGTTTTCCAGGTCACCTTGCTCATTACTCATTCAGGTGCTAACATTACTGACTGACATTTGTGAAAAGATCTACAGGTGGTAGTCATTATATCAATTATATAGCGATTATGAGGAGACCTGGAAAACTTGCACTGTTAGTGGTACTTGAGGACGGGGTTGAGAATGGTTATAGAATGGAGCTACGGAACTTTTAATATGGAAGTCTTCCAAAAACTATAGACCTTTGTTCCATCTATATATGTATTACATATGTATGCAATATACAAAAGCAATTGAAATGGACCATAAGATTTAACTTTGTTAAATTGCCATTTATATTTTTCAATTTTATTTCCTTATTTGCAAAAAATTATTGGATTGTGATGTGACATTTACTATGGAAATGTGGTGAAGTTTTATATTATTATACTAATAAACCAGCTGTCGGTTTATATAAAAATTTTTTTTTTACATTTTATTTATAATAAATTTTAGGATATAAAATAAAAACTTAAGAAAACAGAATTCAATAAAACATATTTAATTATCAGAAAAAGTAGTGCATATTGTGTATCATTCTGATTATAGTGTATTATGCTTTGATTTTTTTTCCATATTCTTGCTTGCTTGTTGAAAAATTGAAACACAAATTATTATTTTATATAACATAACTGTAAAATCACTGGCCTGAAAAAACTTTAGTGGAATCGCCCATCCTTCGGTTAAACAGTTCATCATTGTAGATTATAGTTACAATTTTTAAACACAATATTTAATGAATTTAGTGTATTAGCTCTGTAATAAGAATTCCATTTTATTTGTTATTTTAGAATTGAGTGTTACCTATATTATTATACTTCGCTTTATATTTTTAGAAACTATTTTCTAACCTACCCAAGAAATATGCACATCCACTGCATTATGATTAAGACATGTCACTTTAAGTGCCTTTTGTTATCAGGGCTAATGCAAGCATTTTCCAATCCCTTGTGGAGATTTCATATCCCGGTCAACATTATTTCCCTTTTTACACATAAAACAGCTACTTTGCCAAAAGCAGAACACTCTCCTAGCAGCAGGTAGGGCTTTGAGAACACCTACAGGAAGCCATGCTCACAGCTCCACTGCTCCCTGTATGTCCAATTTTAGATTCTAAAATTTGGTCAAAAGTCTCTGGGCCTTTTCTGTCACGTTTTTGATGTCTTTAACCCTTGTTTTTCCATAATATTCCACAACTTTCGAAGGTTAGACTGAGTGATGACATCATCTGGCTTATACTGTAGAGCTTGAAGGTAGTTGGCTTCTGCCTCTTCTAATTTACCATTGAGATGAAGAATGGCTCCCAGATTCATCAAGGCAGCAGGATACTAACAATAGAAAACAAGAAAAACAATTATATACATATAAAAAGATTAGATTCTTCTCTCAGCAAATGATGTTTGGTCAAGACGACAAAATATATACTCGGGTCAAAGTCATGTCATACAATCATCTGAATGGTAAAAATCTGCGGGTGTTGAAACTGGGGGGAAATGTCTATTCCCCCCCCCACGTTAGGGGGAGGGAGAGCCCAAAACTTATGTAGCCACAGAGAAGCAGGTCATATGCTAAACAAAATGACAACTAGAAATAAAAATACTAAACAGAATTCATTCATATATTTAAAAATAATAGCAATGTACCCAGGTGCCATCTCAGCCACATTTTAGTTAAAAAAAACTGTTCCCAAATGAGCGGCACTCCAAGATTTGTAAATAAATTTAATCAACTGAAGATTCTGTATAGAGGTTTATGATTAGTAACTGAGTAATGGCTAGAGTGCCAGGCCATGTTGTGTTTTTTGTGCAAATTCCCCTTGCTTTGTGCACCTGCTGTGTATATTACTTTATAAACTAATTTGGGTAGGGTTCAGCCGCCGTAAGTAGGTACAATCAATGGGAGTGTCATGGGCGTGAAAGTTTATACGCCAGGGCGAACATACGCTACGCTCGCGGACGTAGGTCTGGATCAGGCCCGATGTCCTCTTATTGAACAGTAGCAGCGTCTGATATGACCAGAAAAATAGAAATTGTGTATCCTAGCGCTATATAGGGTTTAAATAGCAATATCACACAGAGCAGCACAATTAAGTGAACAAGGGGGTTACTACTCAAGAAAGCACAGATAAAAATGTATAATTAGCGCTAGTATGACAAATATAAGGCAATAGATAAATAACAATGTACATTGTTTACACAAATTACATTGTTTTACGAATAAATTTTGATTATTTTATTTATCTATTGCCTTATATTTGTCATACTAGCACTAATTATATATTTTTTGGGGCTGATTCAGAGATTCACTTAAACCTCTTTTTAGGTGCAAGTGTACAGCTCGGCTAAACCATTTTTCAAAGTAAGGAGTGTACAATAATGTAAAAATGTTTGTATGCAGGGAAAATACTTTACTTTTAGACATAGAACTCATATACTGCATAGCTTTATGTTTATTCTATAAAATAGAGTTGAGCTAAGAAACTTCACCTCCTAGTTTTCATTCTAGTTTTACAATTTAATCTCCCCCTCCCCTTACAATTCAACATGGTATTGCTCAGGTCTATACTTGCACGTAAAAATAGGTGGAAGTACAGACCCTTTATCTGTGCTTTCTTGGGGAGTAACCTTTGTTCACTTAATTGTGCTGCTCTGTGATATTTCTATTTTAACCCTTTATAGCGCTAGGATTACAATTTGTATTTTTTTGCTTTTTCGATAAAGGGCTTTTTGGGTGTTGAATACATACATCGAATCATTTTTATTTCCATTTTATTATTATTATTTTTTTAAAGCAAAATCCACTGGCTTACTAGTTTACAATAAAAATACTGGAACTACCTGTTCAATGTCATTTGTATTAAGCAAAGGAATACCTTCCCAAAATTTTTAAAAATAATATTGCAAAAGGCACAATAAATTGTTTAACCGCGCACACCACTTATAGATCAGAGTCAGTTGATCTGACTCTGATCTATAAGTGGTGTGCGCGGTTAAACAATTTATTGTGCCTTTTGCAATATTATTTTTAAAAATTTTGGGAAGGTATTCCTTTGCTTAATACAAATGACATTGAACAGGTAGTTCCAGTATTTTTATTGTAAACTAGTAAGCCAGTGGATTTTGCTTTAAAAAAATAATAATAATAAAATGGAAATAAAAATGATTCGATGTATGTATTCAACACCCAAAAAGCCCTTTATCGAAAAAGCAAAAAAATACAAATTGTAATCCTAGCGCTATAAAGGGTTAAAATAGAAATATCACAGAGCAGCGCAATTAAGTGAACAAAGGTTACTCCCCAAGAAAGCACAGATAAAGGGTCTGTACTTCCACCTATTTTTACGTGCAAGTATAGACCTGAGCAATACCATGTTGAATTGTAAGGGGAGGGGGAGATTAAATTGTAAAACTAGAATGAAAACTAGGAGGTGAAGTTTCTTAGCTCAACTCTATTTTATAGAATAAACATAAAGCTATGCAGTATATGAGTTCTATGTCTAAAAGTAAAGTATTTTCCCTGCATACAAACATTTTTACATTATTGTACACTCCTTACTTTGAAAAATGGTTTAGCCGAGCTGTACACTTGCACCTAAAAAGAGGTTTAAGTGAATCTCTGAATCAGCCCCAAAAAATATATAATTAGCGCTAGTATGACAAATATAAGGCAATAGATAAATAAAATAATCAAAATGTATTCGTAAAACAATGTAATTTGTGTAAACAATGTACATTGTTATTTATCTATTGCCTTATATTTGTCATACTAGCGCTAATTATATATTTTTTATCTGTGCCAGTTCGGAACTGGCTGGGAACACAATTGTTTTTGCCTCGCAGATCTGCACAAGACAGAAGATGCTACTGTGAATGGTAAGTATGAATTTAACCCCAACCCTTACCCCTAGACTGCCTTCCCCGCACCCTAACCCTTAGACTCCCTTACCTGCAGCCTGACACTAAAACTTCCCGAAGAGTGTTACATACCTCTCCGGATGGTGTGGCGGGCGACAGGTCTGTGTTGGCGTTTCCAAAAAGTGAATGGGTAAGTACGCTGATTGGCATACCCACTCTTAAAAAAAAAAAAATTATTTTCGAAATAGAGACAACAAAAATTAGTTTTAGTCTCTCTCTACTTCTAAAAGAACCATTTCGTGGCGGTGACTCCCACCAGTCTCAGACACTTAACAGTTTAGTGTTATGGACCACTGCTCAAGTCACTGCAATTCGGTGTAGCGTCCCAGCTGTCGCCTAGCAGCCGGCACACACATTACCAATTGGGGCCTAGAATCAGGGGTCTTGGCTGTTCCATAGCTGAGACACTCAATGTTTTGTACACCTCAACATTAGCAGTTTGGTGTCCAGTGTTTCACTTGGCAACCTACTATGTTCCAACCATATAAAGATAAGACTTGTAATTCTCCTCTCCACTGACTGGCTTAAATAACCAGCAGCCCATGGCCTGGTTGCTGGTTCTATAGTTTTGCCTTGGTAGCTTTACCTCATTTTTTGCTCATTACTTTGTTATTCCATTTGTCCTCCTGTCTGTTCCCTGCCTTTCCTTTGTGGTCCTCCAATCCTCTGTTCGATTGTAGTATCCTCTTTGTCACTTCCAGTACATCATTTAGTTTGTACTGTCCTGCACTCCTGTGGTAGTCTCCGTGTCTATTGTCACCTGGCACTCTCAATAAATTTCCAGTCTGTACTGTCCTCACTGTCAATCACCATCTGACACTTCCAGTACTCTCTCCCTCCTGTAACACACTACTCCTCTACGTTTTCAGTACTGTGCACTTTCTACATCTCTGGTGTGACAACTGGTGTTTATATCAGTATCTATCCTCCAGTAGTGTGTTCAGCAACACAGGTTGCATCGGGCATAGCACCTGTTGGTTTCCCTTTGCTGAGTGAAGCATCTTCCGTTAGTTCCTGCAGCTACCTTTACCCAGTTCAGCAATCTGCACTGGGGGCCACGACCTGCCAGAAGCTATCCCCTCCATCAGGGTTTCCAGTGATTACCAGACTTCCAGTTAGGCTCTGTTCCTAGTCTTTCCTACCATGTAGCTCCTTCAAAGTTATCGTTAGCCACTCTCTGACTTCCCTCCTAGGTCTCTATTTTAATCGGACACTGAATTTTGAGGAATGGCCTAGTCAAGGCAGTGTCTTGATAACATAATGCAGCGTTCATTACCTCACAACTGATGGAATTGCTTTCTCTCTATCCTAATATGTACTTCCACATTTTTTTTTTTTTGAGTGCTCCCAGTTTTTCTAGGTAGACAAACCATTCCTTTAGATCTCACCTATGACAACTGTGAATCAGGATTTTACTTATTCTGTGAAACAAAATTGAACTCATTGCTGCTAATGTCAATAAGTTCAGAAATTTTAGGAAGCAGACAGAAAGATAAACACATCTACTAAGCAATTTTGCAATATCTACTATAGATAAAAAAAATGGAGGGCTACATTTATTAAAGATAAAACACCAAAACAAAGCTATAGATGTGCACACATCATCACTGATGGCAGCAATTCTGTTCAACATAACTTTACCCTGTCCTGCAAACCCAATCCTCTGCAGTATTCCCTTGCTCCAGGACCCTTTTTCCATTCTAGCTATGGCTTCATTAAGAGCCTTTTGCCCTTATAAACACACCACATTCATAGTTACTACAAGAAGGTATTTTCAGGTAACTAGGAAAGAAACATGTGCAAGCATGGCATCACCAGGACAGATCTGTGTCCAGAACTCAGGTCTGGTAAATATTTAGACAGCAGACGGGACATGACAGGAAGTGCCATCGCTCAGTGAGAGAAATTGATATTACCAGAAAGGGAAGTCAAGAACAGTGAAGCTAAATAAACTCACTCAGGAAAAAGTCCCACCCCTCCTTACCACCTTCCTATATCGTTAATAAATCAAACCCTATATCTAGTCGTAAAAATCTTTTTTTTTTTTAACTGTTTATTGGGTTTTACAACAATGTAGAGAATACAGCAGTGGCATAGTAATCAAACAGCAATAATGTAGCTAGAAAATTGAAAGCACACAACAAACCTCTGTGTTGTTAATAAACTAGGGGTAAAATAACCCGAGAATGTACAATTAATACCATTAACAGATATTTCCCTGCTGGTGTTATAGATTGAAGTGCAAAACAAAAACATTTAATGGTAGAGGAAGGAAAGATAAAGAAAGAAAAAGAACAGAGTACAAAATCAAAATAATGGAGGGGGGGATATGTGTACCATGATTATTGAGAGTGTAAGAATGAAATCTCAACTATTTGAATGAGGAATGGAGTTGCGCTTTGTACAAAGAAGGCATTTGCAAATAGAGAGCCCGTATATGTTCTTGTACACCCAAACTTCTTATTAACATTCTTTGTAATACTACTTTTTTTGTATTACGTCTTAAATACTGCCTTTATATATTAGATGTAAATAAAAATAACTGAAAACAGCCTATATAGAGAACATTTTTTTGTAGGTCTCAATGTTTTTTAAGTTTTTTTTAGCAGTAATTATTTACTCACAAGCATTTGCTTGGAGGCTGTTTTCATTGTTTTTATTCATAAACAATTTCTTTTCATGCCAGTCACGAGACTTTTTTTATTTATACCAATGAGAACACCACAAGAATCCCTCTTTATATTTCTTATATAATGTACAGCAATACCTATTGAAAGGCAACCAATCCTGTTTATGTATGAGTATATGTTGGCTATTGTACATTAACAATGGGTGTTTAAGCTTGGTACTTATTTCCTGGGCCTCCAAGAGGAATTCTGGGTCCTGGTACAACAATTTCTTTGGCCACCTAGTTGATTGGTTGCATAAATATATCTGTAACAAAGGTTGTGTACTTAAAACATTGGGTGCGTGCCTAGCAGGTTTAAAGCACTAGGCCCCCTCTCTGCAGTGTAAATCACTGGCAAAAACGTGCAGTGCCCACTTGCATGATAAACCTCCCAGCATTTAGGACAAAAGTAATCTATATTTTAATTAATAGTTTAATAACATTCTTTGATTATAAAGCACAGCATAGTATGCTGGGGTCCTAGATATAATGTACTGTTTTTATTGAAAGAACAAATATAAAGATGAATAAATTAGAAAGATACAATTCAGCGCACTATCCAATTTCTTTATCTCTTTTAAAATCGTATGGCTCCATATGTAAACCTTGTATGCTTTCTGCCATTCTTTCAGCCCTCTTCTAGACAATCCTGTCTATCCCCAGCCACCCTTTCATATATTCCTTCCTCCCTTCTCTTTGCAGCAATCCATTCCCTCCAGTCTCCAGCCATTTCTTATCGCTTCCTTTAATTGCTTTATCTTGGCTTTGCTAGCATCCCAGTCCCTGAATGTCTTCTTAATCCCTCCTCTCTGCTCAATGAAGGACACTGACTTGACGTTCTTTGGGCCTGGGCCACCCAGCATGCCCAGACATGGGTAAATAGTGCCCCCTCCACCCCTCTTCTTGGCGTCCCTGCTTATTTACACATTAGAGTATTGTTATTGTCTGATTACAAAGACAGTTTGGCAATCTGCTTCCAATTCAACATATGGTAGAGTCTGCTTAATATGCTGACTTTTATAACAGACAGCGAGAAACCAAAAAATAAAAAACAGAAAGTGGAGACATGATTTCCCCATCTATTTCCTCATTTTCTCATATATTGTATTTGTTGCACACTTTTAAGGCTATGATTATACATGATTATATACATGGTATAACATTTATTTTATTTTTTACTTTATACTGGCCATCAAGCAATTATTCATAAATGTTTAAGAGCTAGAAAACTGGTCTTTAATGACCCTCACCAACTAACTGCGTGTTTTCGAGTGTCAGCCAATCAGGAAATGTCCACTTTACATGACTGCGTTATTACTAATTGTCTGGATATTCATAATAGGCCATGTCTATGGTTGATAAAGATCAGCCTGAATTCTATGTTCTGCGTATGTTCAGCAATAAATGAAGGTTAAGGTCACTTTAATGGACTCATTTTGTTCCATATTGCAAGCCATAGCTCAAAATTAATACAAGTTCAGGTCAAGCGACTTTATTAAATCAGATAAATAAAGAATTCTGTCAACTGTAAACATTTGTACGTATAAGTTGCTTTTTCATCAAAGAAAGCAAACTCAGTAGGATGACCTGAAACTTTAAATATATAATATTTTAGGGAATTTCAAACAATGACACTGTGTCTATTAGCAATTACTGGTTTAAATTGGATTAAACACATCAAAGTAAATAGCAGTCTTTCACGGAGTAATATTTACATGCAATTTAAGTCACTTTATAGTAAAAATGAACTAATTTATATCTAGCCATGGCCTGAAGCCATTGTCCTATAATAAAATGTTCAAAGAAGTAGCAGTCTCTGCCATTTACATCTTTAATTTAATCTGAAACTTACAGGAGCCATGGGAGTTCAATAAAAGGCTATTAACAGCGTCAGGCATATAAATATATTTCATTGAAGTTTTATTTTTATTTGGACTTACGTCAACACTGCCCAAAGCTTGGAAAAGGGGGAAAAAAAATCAGTGACTGAGAAAATGACCATCATATATGAGTAAGTACACAACAACCATGTACAGCTGTGGGAATGGCACCCAATTTTCTTTTAAATTCTTCTTTAAGGACAGTATTTGTTATTTAGTTATTTATATTTAATTTATATTTAACCACCAAGAGATCAAGTCGGGATACTGGGAAGTAGTCCAAGAATAATAATTATTAAAGCTTATGGTGTACACTAACCAGCAGTGTGCTGCAACATCCACTTCACACAGTGTTGAAGCTTTGGTGTAACGGACACACACACACACACACACACACACACACACACAACAGCCTTTACTTTGCAATAGAATAAAAAAATAACAAAAAGCAGTTAACAATGGTCTGAACAGAGAGGGACCTGGGTGAGACTCTTGAGGAGAGCACTTGGGTTAAGATTTTTCAGTGTACTATGATTAGCTCAATTAGGGTCTTGGTTGTGGAATCTATCTACAAACTTTTCTCCAGATGGTACAGGTGTCCTTATTTCCTGCACAGCATTATTCCAACCTTCCCCAACCAATGTTGGCGTTGCAACCAAGGACCAGGTGACCTGCTACATATTTTGTGGAATTTCCCCTGAATTTAACCTTACTGGGATTATATCTATTTGTTGCATAAAAAAGGGGGGTACACCACTTTAAAAGCTCTGTAACACCTTAGCAGCAGCCCTTATAATCAAGGGGTCTTAATCCTTAAAATTGTGAGTAAGAATAAAAGAATGATGATGAGGGACAGCGCTGGTGTAGAAGTTTACCAATATTAAAACCAAATGGACAATGGCTGGTATCTTGAACATAGCTGTTAAAGTGCAAATGTAAATAAAACCACTATTATTCAAGCAGCGGCACACAGGAGAAAAAAAACAAGTCCTACATTGTCCTGCATAAAACACTAAATACTCCGTGTGGAATCAAAGGCACTCCAAGATCGGTTAAATGCAAGGGAAAAAGGGAAAATAAAAACAACAGTTAATATAATAATATATAAATATAAATAAGCAGCATGAAATACCATACATTATTAGCAACTGTTTCAATATTCTGTAAAAGTGAGGAACCCGCTAGTGTGCGGCTTAAATACAAGGCACACTAGTTAAATGAAAGATACCGGAGGTCCGATTAGAGATGATAATGATAATCAAGAACCCAAACTAAGACTATACGTGGTTTAAAAACATATAAACTTTACTGGGTATGATTAAAAATAAACAAATGCTTAATTTTTTTTTTTTTACATAGGACAGATAAAAAAAACCTAGGGCTGACGGAAGAAACTTTCCATACCCCAGATATGCAGAGGCACCAGTTACAGTCAGTCTTTGTCACCCGTAGAGATGTCACCACTACGGGCAGCGAGGGCAGAAACTCTGGGGTATGGAAAGTTTCTTCCATCAGCCCTAGGCTTTTTTATCTGTCCTATGTAAAAAAAAATTTAAGCATTGTATTTAAGCTGCACACTAGCGGGTTTCTCACTTTTACAGAATATTGAAACAGTTGCAAATAATGTATGGTATTTCATGCTGCTTATATTAACGGTTGTTTTTATTTTCCCTTTTTCCCTTGCATTTAACCAATCTTGGAGTGCCTTTGATTTCACACGGAGTATTTATTGTTTTATGCAGGACAATATGGGACTTGTTTTTTTCTCCTGTGTGCCGCTGCTTGAATAATAGTGGTTTTATTTACATTTGCACTTTAACATCTATGTTCCAGATACCAGCCATTGTCTATTGGTAAATTTCTACACCAGCGCTGTCCCTCATCATCATTCTTTTATACTATATCTATTTGTTCACTCTCAAAATTGCTGGAGAGGCAAAGCCAACTGGTCCCATGTTCCGGCTATTTAACCTTTCTGACTGCTCCCTTTCACAATACAAACGTTCTCTGCTATACCACCTTGGAAATGCAGCCACAGCCCTCAAAGCCTACACTGGAAGTCTCCTAACCCTCCCACTCTACAAGAATGGCTCTCCAGAGTAAACTTCTATATGGAAATAGATGACCTTACTGCAGAAACACCTGGTTTTATTGGCTGGAATTCCAAGCCTCGCACAAATACAGAGATTTAGCCAAATCTCGTCCCCTTACGCTTTCAGCACCTAACTCATAGAACAAGACCACTGATACCACGTATTCCTTCCCTCCATGTACCCCATATTAACAGTAGTGATTGTCAAACTTTTCTCTACTAGCTACAAGCATTAGGTGATACTGGAGACACCCCTAAAGCTCTTTTTCACCTATTCATATGGGCCCCCTCCTCTGCAAATAATCTTACCATTTTCCCTGTATAATACCCCAGTAAAACTAAAATTAACCTTAATGTTTGTATAATGGCACTGCGAAAAAGCATTAATTTGCACTTAAGTATAAACATTGGAAATGTATTGTTCAGGTCAATCCTCTAAAGCAGGGGTTCTCAACCTTTTTTTTGTTGAGTACCACTTACCCGCTAAGGAACCAGGTGAAGTACCACTTTGCAAAAATGAGTCCAAAATATTTAACTTTAAAAAAATATATAACAATTAGCGTAATATTTATATGTAAGGTTCAGTTCAGGTTAATTTTAGGCTCAAGATTTAATTTTCCTCTTCTCATATTATTTATTATACCTCCCCCATTCAGATACATCCTACTCCCCAAATTACATGTTACACTTCTCCTGGAAATATTATACCTTTCCCCATATGATGTATTAGACTCCTGTTACATCCCTCTCCACACATTACACCATCCACCCCCCTCTGTTACATCCCTCTCTACAAATTATACCTCCCTTAATGTTCTTATCTCCCTCTCCACATATTATACCCCTACTCTTATCTCCCTCTTCACATATTACAACCCCCTACT
>WWET01003905.1:23767-45516 GCA_011038615.1 Limnodynastes dumerilii | reverse complement strand
CCAGCTCCCCCCAGTATTCATATCATGTGCCCAGCTCCCCCCAGTATTCATATCATGTGCCCAGCTACCCCCAGTATTCATATCATGTATCTAGCTTTCCCCAGTATTAATATCATGTGTCCAGCTCCCCCCAGTATTCCCATCCTGTGTCCAACTCCCCCAGTATTCCTCTTACTTACCTTTGCTGCGTCCCTTGCTCCTTCCTCCGCACTGCTTCGTCCACCACTGAATGCCAAAATCCCACGAGATCCGACACAGGATTTGGAAGTTCGGCTTCAGTGACGTCATACGAAGCGCGCGGAGACCCGAGCTGTGCTCGGATCCCGTCGCGGATCCCTAAATTCGGGTGGGCTCGGTTCTCTGAGATCCGAGCCCGCACATCTCTAATTGCTATTTTTCTGAAAACTGGACATTTCGGTATTCCAAAGCTGTGCTTGGGGACAACAGGATAGGCTATCTAAAAACGGGATGGTCCTGTTCAAAACGGGACATATGGTCACATTAGTCATAACACACTTAACGCCTGGAAATTTCTGATGCAGTCACACCTTCTACTACTATTCTGACAGACCTGGTGGCTTGGGTTAAACCTGCCCCTTCCCCAAGTTGGTGCCACAATGTCTGAGATATTATATCCAATGTTTATGATTAAGAAATGTTTCCTCTAAACTTGATTTTAACACAATACTTGCCAACATTTGCACAAATCTGTGCACTTTTTAATTAGGCAATTCCTGTACGTTTTTAGGACACCAGATGAAAAACTAAAGACCCCAAGTGTGCCTTTAGACTAAAGGATGTTTTGGATCTCTACATGTTAAAAAACTTAAGGCCAGATTTACTAAGCTGCGGGTTTGGAAAAGTGCAAATTCTAGCTCTCACTTTCTTTTTACATAATAGAGAATGTCAGCTAAAATCTGATAGGTTGCTATGGGCAACATCTCCACTTTTCCAAACCTGCAGCTTAAATGTGGCCCTTAGTTAGCATGGGACTTCCTTAGTAAAACAATTAATCCCAATGTCCTAGAAATCAATACATTTCCAAATACATAAATACTGTAAGTACATTTTCAGTTATATATGGCAGCACAATGCACCATTGTGTTAAATATATTCATACAATAAATTATTTTGTTGTGATCCAGCCACACCAACCACCGCATTTTATTCTCATAGGAGAGTTAGGCTCAGATATCTATTTTTGAAAGGTGTGTGAACACTGATTGCCAAAGTTTGGAGGTAAAATTTAAAATGAATCGATAGAAAATGCAAACTGAAAAGCATGTTCTACAGAGAATAGCTTGTCATCATGACAAAAGCAGGCAGGTACACAAGGGGTTAACTCACTAAGCAGCAAGGAGGAAGACTACAAGGAGTAGGGAGAGAGAATACAGGAGGGCAAAAGGGGCACTCAGAGATTACAGCACAGGTCAGGAGACAAGATACTGGCAGACAACAAGGCAGGATAGCAGATGGCTTTAACCGACAGGATTGGCGTGCCCCTGTCTGTCTATTTACAGGGAATCTGTCCAATCAGGAGGACAGCTAAGGACCAAAACTGATTTAAAGAGCTCTCTGACGTCTTAAAACCTGAGAAAGTGCACACCCGCATCGGGCAGCATCATGGTTGCATAGCAGCAGACACCGCCACTATGGAAAGAAACCACGTATCATAACACAGTTACTGGAAGGAAGAGATAAACCTCATCCACATCGGCAGCAGATTCAGAGCCAGACCAGCCAGCAGGATCATCTCCACCACCCACACAGGCACGGCTAACTGAAGACCCACCACTTTCCCCTTCTACTGGCTCCTCCTCGGCTTCGGTGCTGCTCCTAATGACCATTCAGTCACTAGGGGGCAGCCTTTTATTTAAATGATGACGTCAGGTACACTCTGTTCTCTGACGTCATCATTTAAATAAAAGGATGCTCCCTAGTGACCGAATGGTCATTAGGAGCAGCACCGAAGCCGAGGAGGAGCCAGTAGAAGGGGAAAGTGGTGGGTCTTCAGTTAGCCGTGCCTGTGTGGGTGGTGGAGATGATCCTGCTGGCTGGTCTGGCTCTGAATCTGCTGCCGATGTGGATGAGGTTTATCTCTTCCTTCCAGTAACTGTGTTATGATACGTGGTTTCTTTCCATAGTGGCGGTGTCTGCTGCTATGCAACCATGATGCTGCCCGATGCGGGTGTGCACTTTCTCAGGTTTTAAGACGTCAGAGAGCTCTTTAAATCAGTTTTGGTCCTTAGCTGTCCTCCTGATTGGACAGATTCCCTGTAAATAGACAGACAGGGGCACGCCAATCCTGTCGGTTAAAGCCATCTGCTATCCTGCCTTGTTGTCTGCCAGTATCTTGTCTCCTGACCTGTGCTGTAATCTCTGAGTGCCCCTTTTGCCCTCCTGTATTCTCTCTCCCTACTCCTTGTAGTCTTCCTCCTTGCTGCTTAGTGAGTTAACCCCTTGTGTACCTGCCTGCTTTTGTCATGATGACAAGCTATTCTCTGTAGAACATGCTTTTCAGTTTGCATTTTCTATCGATTCATTTTAAATTTTACCTCCAAACTTTGGCAATCAGTGTTCACACACCTTTCAAAAATAGATATCTGAGCCTAACTCTCCTATGAGAATAAAATGCGGTGGTTGGTGTGGCTGGATCACAACAAAATAATTTATTGTATGAATATATTTAACACAATGGTGCATTGTGCTGCCATATATAACTGAAAATGTACTTACAGTATTTATGTATTTGGAAATGTATTGATTTCTAGGACATTGGGATTAATTGTTTTACTAAGGAAGTCCCATGCTAACTAAGGGCCACATTTAAGCTGCAGGTTTGGAAAAGTGGAGATGTTGCCCATAGCAACCTATCAGATTTTAGCTGACATTCTCTATTATGTAAAAAGAAAGTGAGAGCTAGAATTTGCACTTTTCCAAACCCGCAGCTTAGTAAATCTGGCCTTAAGTTTTTTAACATGTAGAGATCCAAAACATCCTTTAGTCTAAAGGCACACTTGGGGTCTTTAGTTTTTCATCTGGTGTCCTAAAAACGTACAGGAATTGCCTAATTAAAAAGTGCACAGATTTGTGCAAATGTTGGCAAGTATTGTGTTAAAATCAAGTTTAGAGGAAACATTTCTTAATCATAAACATTGGATATAATATCTCAGACATTGTGGCACCAACTTGGGGAAGGGGCAGGTTTAACCCAAGCCACCAGGTCTGTCAGAATAGTAGTAGAAGGTGTGACTGCATCACAAATTTCCAAGCTTTAAGGGTGTTATGACTAATGTGACCATATGTCCCGTTTTGAACAGGACCATCCCGTTTTTAGATAGCCTATCCTGTTGTCCCCAAGCACAGCTTTGGAATACCGAAATGTCCAGTTTTCAGAAAAATAGCAATTAGAGATGTGCGGGCTCGGATCTCAGAGAACCGAGCCCACCCGAATTTAGGGATCCGCGACGGGATCCGAGCACAGCTCGGGTCTCCGCGCGCTTCGTATGACGTCACTGAAGCCGAACTTCCAAATCCTGTGTCGGATCTCGTGGGATTTTGGCATTCAGTGGTGGACGAAGCAGTGCGGAGGAAGGAGCAAGGGACGCAGCAAAGGTAAGTAAGAGGAATACTGGGGGAGTTGGACACAGGATGGGAATACTGGGGGGAGCTGGACACATGATATTAATACTGGGGAAAGCTAGATACATGATATGAATACTGGGGGTAGCTGGGCACATGATATGAATACTGGGGGGAGCTGGGCACATGATATGAATACTGGGGGGAGCTGGACACATGATGGGAATATTGTGGGGTGCTGGACATATGATGGGAATACTGAGGGGAACTAGACACATTATATGAATACTGAAGGGAGCTGGACACATGATGGGAATACTGGGGGAGCTGGACACATGATATGAATACTGAAGGGAGCTGGAGACATGATGTTAATACTGTCGGGAATCCTGCCAAGAATTTCATTCTTATTTGAAATCAATGTTAAATATACTTATAAAATTTGTTCTTCAGAAAAATATAAGACCACATAAATTATTAATTTCAAGTGTTCATTCCTGTTCTTTTTATTAATAAATGAAAACTATGAAGAAATATGCGTTTTCTTGAATACATATATTACCTAAAAATTTGTAGATGTCTCATTTTGAGGGAAAAAATAAATGGTCACGTTAATTATACTGCACTCAGCACTTATACACAAAGGGCTGTATCCAGACTTGAGTAAGTGCTTGAAATGGGCGTGGGTCCGCGCTAAGAAAATCCGAATTTCGAAAATGCAAATTTAAAAATTTCTATTGCGAATGCGTTTTTCCGCTGAAGAATATGAAAGTCGAAATATGCGAATACATAACTTTTTCTAATTATAACATGCTGAAAAATCGTTTTTATAATGCTCTGATTTTGCAGTTTGGGGAATTTGCACAAAAAACAAAACATGGCCTGGCACCTGGCGCTTTCAGTTTAGAAAGATATTTGATATGTGACATACAATTGGGACTCTAAAGTTTAGAGTTAGGAGCACCCAACAGAGAAGCCTTGTAATTGGCAGGTGGCTTATATCACATGTCTGCAGAAATCTGTAACTAATTCTCTGACTTTTATTTTAAAGATAGAAGATTATAATCGTATTTTGTAAACCTAATTGAGGGTAAATAGGGTCAGTATAGTTTTGAATAAACAAATGGGCAGACTAGATGGGCCATGTGGCTCTTATCTGCAGTCTCTTTCTATGTTTCTATGTTTCTATAATTAGAGCTACCCATTGGCAGTCCCAGATAGATCTCACGTTCCTTTTCAGACGGGACTCCCCTATACTGACAGCGGAGCAGACGACAAAAGGCCCAGACGAACCAATTACCTAAAGGAGAGGGAACAGAACGAAGCATCGGTGGACGCGGTGATTGTGAGTATCTCCAGCAGACAGCATCTCTAGCGACGCCAGACGCGTGAACCCCCGGTGGGAAACCCCTGAGACATGACTCCACCAGACGCCAGGAGTCCCCAGCAATCGACGCTAGCACGCCAGCCGCAGGGCATTTCCCTGACATCCGATGCACCGCTACCAGAGGGGACCCCCAGCAGTAACAGCTCCTCTCCCAGCCAGCCTGCACGTGTCCAGGAGACGGCCATCCCCGGCGACACCAACCATCGCACCAAAAGCAGACGCACAGCGGCCAGTCCCACCACGCGCACAGCTCCACCGCGGTCTTCCTACGTGCAATCTGATAAGAGGAGAAAAGTGTGAGTAACATATCAGCTTACTCATCACACAACGATCTACACTATTGTGTCTCTCCCCTTCTGTCTCCTAATCCTACCTTCACCACGCTGGGCATCTCACCCATCTATAAGGAATCTCCATCAGCTCAGCAAGGTCTCTAACCTCTTCACCTCTCAAGCCTCAGATGGAACATTAATCCCTCCTTAACACACTCAGCCACCCCTAGGACACACACAGACTCCTAGGTTTCTTCGTTCCACCATCACCCCCTATCCCAGAACCTGACCCCTATTCTAGAACCTCTATAACACAGATCACATACAGCCTATTCATAGCAACACATAGGGCTGTGCTACCTTCCTTGCATTCCCTACTTTAGCACATATCTATTAATGTACTCTTGGGGTACTTTTAAGCAAGCACCAGCAGCGCCCTTCACTTTCCCTCCACTTTCTGTGCCATAGCGCTTCTCCTTAAACTTTTAGATCAGCCAAATAGACTGAGGGACCAGAGAAATCGCCCAATCAGAAGAGTCTCAACAATCCCTGAGTAATGTGCAGTGTTTAAAAATGAAAACAAAAAACAAATTAAAACACAAAAAGACAAAATGTAATGGAAAATATAAAGGCATAAAAAACACATGACAGCTATGCAGAGTGTTGAATAATAACATGATAAATCTGAATAAATAGGTTGTATCAACATAGTTTTCGTCCCCTGTTACACTGGAGAGGGAGGGAAGTGTTGTGTGATTTTTAAATAGAGAGACATTTCTTTTTTCCACCTTTACACAGTCATATCCTTCTCGATTAAAGACACAAAAATGTTTTCATATACTGTGTTTAAATACAATTTATCTGCATGGGTTTGTTATGAATCAAATAGTTACAACTTTACCTGTCTCTTCAGGTTGGCCCCACGGAAATACCGCTATCCATCCAGGTGGAGCAGCAATGTCAAGTGACTGACCTTAAACCAGCTTTGATAATGGCAGTGGATTACTATGAACCTTGTAAGCGATAGTATGTTTATACCGGTCACATAAATGGTGAAAGAACAGGGCTGGTCCAGAGTTTGAGAGCAAAGCTGGCCGTACATTACAGCGATTAATGGCCCAATCATACAATTATTAAGAATTTGAGCCAATAATCGCTGTAGTGAGTGGTCAGGGTGGCTTTTCTAAATGCCCAATAGTTGTACAAGAAATGATTATTTGATCTTATGGCATACTTCAGATATATCAGGCTCAAACTCCTGCTATACTACCAGTAATTATAGAGGCGGAGAGGCAAGGAGGTGCCCATGAAGGCAATCGGCTGCAAGAGCCATCTGTCAAGCTTGGAGGGCCAAGATTATCAGTCCCTGCAGGAGAGGTGTGTGGCACTGATACCGATACCTTTCCCTAGTGGAATATCATCCCATTTATCGTCTACCTCCTACTGGGACTGATAATCTCTGTAGTATGTGCCCATCTTAAGGGTAAGAAAAGTGCAAGCATAGACCTTGGCAAAACCATGTTTTGGGTGAAAATGTATTTACTTTTGTTTATTTCTTAATTTTTTTGCACGCAGGGAAAACACTTTACTTTTGCACAAGAAATGAAATACTGCATAGCTTTCTGTTTAAACTGTAAATTAAAGATGAGAATGGAAACATCAGGCCTTCTCCAGACTTTACATACACAAGCGTACCGGAGTTACACACCGCTAAGGGTAATGCACTCCTCTGGCACATATGTAACTTGCAGCTGACTGACGTGTACAGAACACTTCCATAACTATCTCTGTGCATACGTAATGCCTGAACCAACCCATACCGTACAATATAAATGCCTCCATCCGCCCACAATGCATATAATCGGCCTGCGTAGAGAGGTCACACCCTATTGCACAGAGTTACATACAAGTCACGTAGATCAGAGTTACGATGAATAACATCTGCCGCTCGTATGTGCAGAGCGTTCCCACAGCCAGGTTTACACAAGGCGCCTGCGTTATTATGTCTGGATCTTTAACATTTAAATTTGATTCCCCTTGCAGTGAAACATGTTTTACCACGGTGTGCATTTGTACCTGTTTTTCCCTTTCTCTAAAACTCTGGATCAACCCATAAATTTCCCTTTTATAAATAAATGAATGAAAATATTATATATTACAACAGTATATTTATAAATTAATTTGAATATTAATTGTCCTCACAGTTTTATAAGTGCTTTTTGTCTCTTTTCATGTTCTGAATAGGATATAAAAGTCTTTGGGCCAGATTTCCTAAACTGCGGGTTTGGAAAAGTGAAGATGTTGCCCATAGCAACCAATGAGATTTTAGCTGGTTTGAGCGATCCTGCCTCTAATAACCAGGGTGGTTTTTCCAGGAACCAGAATACTTTTTGAAAGATGTAATTTTGAAAAAATGTGATTTTAAATTTCTTCTGTGGGAAAAATACAAAACTTCTGTATATTTCTATAATCTATAAACTTCTTTTTAAACACAATTGTAACGGAATAAATAAATTTATCATATTACATATTAAACCTAGCACAGATAGAGTACAGGCCAAAACAGTAGTCCAGTATAATCATCAGAGATATATAAAATATATAGTTTAAGACTTACTTTTACCAACATCTAATTTCCATTTTACGTTGTGTACTTTCACAGTTTATCGTATTGATGTGTTTTATGAAGCTGCCTGCAAGTAAGGTAAGACCAACAACATAAAACAGAATGTAAAGGTGTGGGAATAGTTAATACACATATTTTATTAATTATTGTATATTGTTTAGGAGCAGATCACCTGTAAATCATTGTTGGATTATGCTTGGATTATGCTTGGATTATGCTTGGATTATGCTTGCTTTGTGTTAAAGCTATTTTCTTTCACTCTTCCTGTAATGCTATTATTTCTGTTGTACGCTTGATTACATGTGAAAAATACTTTCATTAGTTGAATTTTCTTTTCAATGTGTTGAAATGAGTAGGTAATATAATCTATTTGTTTACAACTATTTTTTGCTACCTTCACCTACAAGTTGGAATTTAATGACTGAGCAATTTTCTTATAAATAAAATGTATCTGCTTATATTTTCAAAATATATAAAATGTATTGTTCATAACAGAACATCTTAATTTTGTATCTAATTCTTGTATGTGCTATAGTAATGTTCGGCAAATTGCTTGTGGAAGCTGAGTGCTTGGTTGTTATGGTATCCCGGGTTTACCCCGATAGGGGACGGTCCCACCAGCTCCAGTCTATCCCCACCATCAGCGGCTCTGGCGAAATCTCAGACAGACAGCAGGCTCTACAAACTGGTGAGTTACCCGCTCTTTATTTTACTTTCCTTACCCCTCCTTTCCTCAACCCGGTCCGACCAGGGTGACCAAGGAGTAAGGAAAGTAAAGAGCGGGTAACTCACCGGTTTGTAGAGCCTGCTGTCTGTCTGAGTTTTCGCCAGAGCCGCTGATGGTGGGGATGGACTGGAGCTGGTGGGACTCGTCAGGATACGCACCTTAGAGAAAACCCGGGAGAGGAATAGGAAGAATTAGTGAGAAAATCAGATTAGACAGGAGGAAGATAGTAGTGGGAACTAGGCCGGTCAGAAGGAACTACACCGGGACAAACAATACAAAAAACACAGAACGGACGATAAGGACAAGATGGGGTTGACGGGACAGACTGGACGTACTATACGGACTGGGACAATCACACACACTCAATCAACAGGAACCCCCTGAGGGGTTAACAGATACAGGCAGACAGGGAAATAAAGGAAAACACAAACTAGGAATTTACACTAAGGAGAGAGAGAGTGGGGACAAGATACAACAAGGAATAAACGGCAAGGAACCTGGGCAGGAATGAATCAGGGCACTCAAAAGCAAGAGAAGCAACAATAGCACAAGGCAGAGAGAAAGTGACCAGACTGGCACAGTAACGCAACAGAGAAACTATAACCAGCACCTGCCACTGGTGCTGGAAGCTATTTAAATGAGAACTGGCCAATCATCAGATGCAGAGAGCGCGCCAACAGAAGGAACAGCGTTACCGCAGCAACCAGGGACGCCTCCAGAGCCCAGCCGACAAGATTCTGAAAAGAGCGTCTGCGTTGCCTTGGCAACGCTGACGCAGAGCGCCGGAAGCCTCCCAGAAGCCAGAGGGGAAGCGTCTGAGCGGTAACAAGATGCCAGGACCAGATAGGACTGCAGCAGCATCGAGGGGAGGACTTCAGGGCACAAGGAGAAGGTAAGTGCCTGCAGAGAGGGGAGATAGGGGAGAGCACTGCAGCGCGGCATGACACTGGTACAGATTGCGCATCCCTAGGGCAGATGTTACACAATGGGTCTACTAGCAAACGGAACTCAGGAGGGCTTTCCCCAAAATCTCCCTGCATAATCCCAATCGAGAGGCGGTCATAATGATGCAAATGAAGGTGAGGGAGTGACAGGAGGTACATCCGCACAAATCTGTGTTCATACTTGGGGTTATGATGATAAAAAAGGCCATAGATTATTTTAAGCATTGATAGTTCACAGCCAATAATAAATTGATTACCAACAGGACACCTTTCATCTACACAACATTTACTAAGCAGTCATCTGCCCTCTGAAAAGTAAGTCCTTATAGGATTGTATTTACTACCAGTTATTTAAAAGGGAATGATCACTTATATGAGTGGAAGCTTCCCTTAATATTGGCTTAGGGTCAGTGCTGTTTTGTGAGGACACTAAGTACCGCCACCTTTTAGCTGCCCAGTCGGGTGTTTACCTGGTACAGAGGGGCATATAGTGAATTAGGAGCATGTCTATTGGAGTGCATGACAAGGAGTGTCCAGTATGATTTTAAATGATATGACACCAGTGGACAAGTGTTTAAACTTGCAATGACTTCATTAAAAGCATGGAAATGTTGCTTTCACTGTCATGATGCTTATATTGTGACATGGTGGGAAGCTAGATTGCAGTCCTTTAGTAAATCATTAAAACTTTGTTTATATACCTTTCAGCAGCTGCAAGCTTCCTATAGACATCAGACAATAAATCTGACATCACCTATTCGATTCCCAGCCATACACTATTTCTGTGGGACATTGAATGAGTGATGTCAGCTCCATTGTCTGATCTCTGCAGGAAGCCAGTAGCTACTAATTGGTAATTAAACAAAGTTTTAATGATTTCTAAAGCCCCTGCTTGTGGGCATGCCATAATTTCCCACCATATATGGCAGAATTTTCCTTGTTTTTGGGAAAGGTTTAACTGAGCACAACTGTAATTTCTGCTAACAGCCCAGTCAAATATGTTGATTTAAAACAAAATAGTTTTCATTTTATTTCATAATAATTTTATGTATGGTTTCATTCACAGAGAATGCTCACACAAAGCATAACCAACATTTCCAATGCACATAAGAACATACCTTAATTGTGTCTTACTTTTATGTGACTGCAAGCAAAAGCCGAGGTTCACTTCTGGCTTGTTCTTTAAAAAACCCATAGACACAGGATTCATCCTTTTCAACCCTTTAAACAGGCCACCATGTGGATGCCAAGGTGGAAATTACACTTTTATGCGGCTGTCTGGCTTATGTTCCAACCTGATTTCCATCTGAATACCTGCTAAAAGTATGACATGGCTGACGTGATTACCAGCTTTGTGACTCTAGATTACTGCCGAACTTTAAGCTCTAATTTATTTTTTTCAATCACAGAGGTATCCATTGATTTTCCCTGATGTGTTTTTATAGACCTCAGTTATTCAGGTTTATGCAATTGTTCTCCGGGAACAGAAAGTTTCCACTTAATGAAGTTCCTCAAAACATAATTAAACTGATAATTAATATTGCTTATTATATTTAATTACCTTGGAGTTATTTGGATTACAACTTTTGGTTTCAAAACTCTTTTCATTAGATGTATCAACAATATTGTGTTATGTTATTGACAGTGAATATAGAGCACTATTTTCAGAATGACAAACTTAATGTTGTTTATAAAGCAGCATACAGAAAGTCTTCTCCAGACACAGTTATGCCCTCAGGCCTGTTTGTGATATGCTGTTTACTCTGCTTAGATTAATGTCATGCGATAGGGATTTGTGAAGTCATGGTTATTATTGAGATATAAATAGTCCTTATGTAAACTGATTGCTAAAATCATGAAAGCTTTCTTTGTTTTTAAAACTGAAATAGACTTATGGAAAGCATGTAATAGAGAGGTTTACCTCACTTGTGCTCGCAACTTTTGTTAGTTTAATTCCTTCACCGTGCACTAAACAAGTCTTTTTATTATGCAAATGAAGGTTTTAGCCTCAAGAAATTAGAATATAAGGTCACTTGTTTAAATAAATAACAGACCAAATATCTTTTCACTTTGTGGAGTCTGTGCGCAATGCGGAAATCCACATTACCTGAAATAATCCAAATCCAATCACAGATGCGGTCCAACCCACAAAAGATTTATTCCGAGTGTGAAAGGTTTATCAAAAAGTACTAATTCTACCAGCATCAGCTCAGTCCAGTACTAGCACGACCCTTCAATACAAAAGCCTCTGACCTTTAGAGTCTGGACATTGCCTTTTTAACAAGAGAGATCAAAGGAAGGTCTTCTGTCCTCTTGATAGGTGAATCCTCATGGTCATCTTGAATTCCTTGTGCTTCATTGGATCCTCGTGGCTCTTTTGTATCACGTCCGGAGGTCAATTAGCATAATATACAGGTGGGCCCTAGCAGGGTCAAATAAACTAACAAAGCTTGCACATATAATATTACATATTATCTATGTCTAAAACTTGCGTACATTATATGTGATCTTTAAACAAATGACAATATTGCTAATACAATAATAAATGCTGCATTACAGGTCTAAATATGACAACAATATAACATTCCTACGAAGATAAAACAAAGCTTTAAGGATTTGGAACTCATTTTATTTACTAAGTATACATTTTATTATTGCGTAGAATCATGAGACAGACAAAAGCACGTGCAGTGCGTGCGTACGAGTGTGTGTGAGTGTGTGTGAGCGTGTTCATATTTTCCCGCTCTTGGGGCCTCATTCACTAAGCTCGATTTGGCCCAAATCACATGATTTTGAGCTTCCAAATCCCCAAAGGCGATTCACTAAGCTCAAAATCACGTGATTTTAATATTTTTTTAATCGCGGGTCCGAAAATCGCGGTCCCGACTTTTTTCAATTACAAACATACAATGGGGTAGATCCTGAACTACGCATTTCCGCGAATTTACGTGTGGCGGATACGTAAATTCGCTGAATTATACGCACTGCGCATGCGCCCCGCAGAAAATACGCACTTTCGCGTAGCGTATTTTCGAACGTAAGGGTAATGCACGTATATGGCACGTAAAAACTTACGTGTGGGCGTGCATATGTTACGTTCGTCAACAATACGTGCGTTTTACGTGAAGTAGGCGGGGGGTGGTATTTAAAGTGTAAAATATGGGCGTGCTAAGCTGCGTACGTTCACGTAGTCAGTACGTCTGTTAGCGGACGTATAATGCTACGTTTGAAAAAGTTAAGGTAGGGTATCAGTGGCGGAGGAACAAGATAAATCCTTGCCGTTCTGCCGCGTAAAACCGCTTAGCAGAGTAAACACTTACTATCCAATCCTGCACCTGCAGACACGTGAACCAAGGACCAATTACAGCAATCTATATACTTACCAGTGTTTTTTGGATCCGTGTGTAACAATTTAAACACTTGTAGTAGTTCATATTAACAGGAGTGCCAAAGTTAGTCTAGTCTAAACATACAGCTTATTGTACTAAAGACACATGTTAGATTTTGTTACACGTTGTATTTTTTAATGTCACGTCATTTTCATTTATTACACAAAGTAAATTTATTTTTGGGTATGTGTCTAATCAGCATGTTTTGGAATGTATTTGTTGGTCATTGATGTTAATTGCAAATGTTGCAAATTATTTTGGCCACTTTAATATTTTTTTTTAATACATGTGTAAAAATATTAAACATTAAATTATTTCATTAGCAGCAATAATTGTGTGTATGTTCAGAAATATTTGACTAATTGTATTAGCTGAAATGGTTGCAATTGTTGATACATTTTAGAGTATAAATTGGATGTTGTAATATACTTTTAAAATTTGTTTTTGAAGTGAATAATATGAAGAGTATTTATTTTAATCTATTATTACATGACATTATAAATTTTCTTAATTATTTTTCGGCAGATTTATTTTTGCTATGTTTACAGCATGTCTACACATTGCAGACATGCAGAACTGCGTGTCCAGTGTGTGTAAAAAAAAAAAAAAAAATTATACAAATACATTAACCCTTTACAAAATCTAATAAAGTGTATTCTTTATTCTTTCTTCATTCGATGTCTTCTGGGCTGGAGCGGACGAGGGCAGCTCCTCACCTTGACCGCGACGAATGCACACTAACCTCTCACCAGTAGGGGGCGTTGGTTACATTATGAAGATGAAGAAATTAACAGTAGAGCTCTTCGGCATGAGCAGTTAACAGTAGAGCTCTTCGGCAAGAGCAGTTCGGCATGGATACAAGTGTATCCATGCTGTAAACAAAGAATTACAAGGATCACCTTTGCTGATCCTTGTAATTCAATGACCACAGCGTGCCTGCACGTTGCAGACATGCCGAACTTAGGATTTTTCAGCACTCTCTAGAGATGCGATTTTATGTCTTTTGATTTCAATGCGGGTGATATCGCATTTAGTGAAATAGAAAAAAGTCGGGACCGCGATTTGCGGACCCGCGATCTCAAAATACTGAAAATCACGTGATTTTTGGCTTAGTGAATCGCAATTGGCGATTTTTAAGCTCAAAATCACGTGATTTGGGTCAAAACGCGTTTAGTGAATGAGGCCCTTAGAGGTTCTTTGTTCGTTATCCCCCATAGATTAATAATGTTTGGTAATAATATTTTGATATTATATGATGTTTTGATTTGGTTTCGACAACTTACAGAAGAACTAACATGTATTAAACTGGAGTCTTATATCACTGTTCTGTGCTGTTAAGGGAACCAGTTCCTTTTACTATCTAACTCTCAGTCTGTGGCCTTCTACTTGCTACGTCATCCCTCCTTTTACCATAATAAATTGAGATGAGCGCCAATCCCTGTGTTTTAGTTTTGGTTTTGGTCTGAAATCATTGTTAATAATCAAATGTTTTGTTATTGGATCCGGATTTCTTAAATTAAGAGAATTGAAAAAAAGTGTAATTTGCACCTGTTTGTGTTGCAACATTGTATTATTATACTATTGTACTTATTATATTATTATACCATTGTACTATTATCAATAGAATGTACCTGATTCAAGTTTGCATTACGAGGGGTCTAATGCGCGAGTCCTCTTGACAGGTAACATCTGCTCATAATTGCGGCAGATTTTACGTGTCGGAAGTTCTGGCATTCGGAACTTAGTTCTGTATGGAAGCACTTTCGTAAAAGGGGCCAGTCCCTCAGATCCGCATGCCGAAATCCAGCCACAAAGGTGGGGTTAGGTATGCTAATGAAGGGCAAGGGGTTTGTACGAACGCAGATCCGTCCAGAACTCCATAAGAAGGAGAGGAGTGAACAAATAAACATACACAATGTAGTGGAATCATTAAAAGAAAAGAAGCACAGACCTTAGTGAAGCATGTGTTTAAATTGATTTACTTTTGTAGAATATAAAATAATCTCCTAAAAGAAAAGTTCCTCCCTGGTCATGAAAGTCGATATAAAAGAGTCACTTCATGTTACCTTATGGGGCTGATGCAGGGAGTAATGAGTATAATGAACTCCATGGTAGACAAATGTAAACCGTGTACACAGAATTAGAGATGAAAGGTGGCACTTCCTAACTAAGGACGGGATCCACACTCCCGTGCAACAGCTGATTAACGCAAGCTGTTTTAGTGACTGCGTATGCTCAGAAGCTGATTCTCTACATCCTGTAGCACTGTACACGGCCACAGCTCTGTGTGTGCTTTATGCACATGGTCGACCTTCAAATTGAAATTGTACAGTAAGGACAGGGTTTAGCCCTTACATACAATTATCTTGTGTGCGTGTTACAGCTAACTTGCAGACAAGATAAGTAACTCCACACGTGAGAGGGAGTGACAGGAGTACTATCACATGCAGAATATCTGAGCTCCATCACTACGGAATCCACAAAGAATCAATTGCTTTCCAAGAGGGAAAATATTTATTGTTTTCAAAATAAAAATCAACATGACAATTGAACGTTATTCCTTGCAGACAGGGAGAAATAACGGTTATGGGGTATAGAGATTAAGCAGTTTTACCTTTCAAGGGGCTGATCCAGAGCTCGGCTTCTTTTTGTTTTTCAGACGGAAGCTCGGCGTGAATGGGAGCAAGCACAAAAACATGGGGGCACTTCTGCCCAACTGCCTGTGCCCATATCCATCTGCTCAGCGCTAGTGGAACAGGGAGTTCCGTAATATTTAAATGACAAAAGAAAAGGGTGTTTTACTCATTGAAATAGGTGCAGCAGCAGTGAGGGGGGCTGCGCTTCAGTGAGAAGCTTACACCATTTCAGGGGATGGTTCAAGTAATAAGGTAAAGTAATAAGGTAAAAATTACCATTTTTCTAAAACAAAATGAAAAACACTGATATATTTTTTTAATTTGCATGAAATAATGATTAAAATATTTTAGCTTTTTCTTTAGTTTTTTCTTTATTTATTTGTTTTATTTTACATTTTTTTGAATGCCAGAAGAGCAGTGGAATAATACTACTGTGCTCTGGCATTAATGTCACTGATTAAAAAAAAGATTTATTTTAAGAGGTTCCCCCTGGGAGATCCCAGAGAGAAGCCATAGACGCATGCAGTCATTAAGCCCCGCCTCTTGACTATCAATTAACCCTTTTAGGGTTTCATAGGGATGGGGGTGGGGCTAGATGACGCAATTTACATCATCAAGTCCCTCCCTGTCCCTAGCAACACACTAGTAAACAAGTGTTGCCAGGCAGGGGGGCAGTACTTGAGGCCGAGGGTTTCATGGAAACCACAAGCCTCAAGTCACTTGCAGGAGATTTGCCGGCTCTCCCGGATGCCAGGAGAACTGCTTGAATTTTGGGAGTCTCCCGGACAATCCGGGAGAGTCTGCAGCTATGAGTTAAGTAAATTGCTCAAAAATGTTTAAAAATTCTTTGCTAAAATTTGTAAATAAGAAACAAGGATCAGTTCATGGGATGCAGTATTCACAGTGATGCATACGTTCTTGGCACAATAAACACCATTGCCATCTGACAGTTTTGGTACACACAGTACTAGTGCTTCACGTATGTAGGTAGAATTAACACAGGAATAACTGTAATACAAGTTGTGGGAAGAGTTAGTAGGCATAACATAACTTTACGAGAAGCGTAGGACAATTAAAGTTAGCCTTTAGTTTAATGTCGTGCGACATCCTTTCTCTCCAGTGTACTTTGGATGGCACTGAATGAAAGGTTTTGTTCAAACAGTAGGAGATTTAAATTCTTCTTTTAATGAAGAAGGCTTGAGGGCTAATAAGTACGGAACAGTAATGACAAAGCTGAAGTGGATGACAGCAGCGACGAGTAATACATATTGACATAGATATGTCCCTGTCCCCTTGGATACTCTACCACAAACACAAAGAGGATGAACAAGAGTTAGAAAATAACAGTGAAACCATGTTACAGTGCAAACAGGATTAAGCTTAAATCTAAATTCAAGTTTAAAGTTAAAGTTGATCATTATTTGGGAGATAACTGGCATAATATACATCGGACTACAGTGTCACTGGGCCAGTGATCCTATAGTCTGAGTTCTGAATGTCTGAAGACACGCTTGGGTAACAACTGGGGCCAGATTTACTAAGTTGCGGGTTTGGGAAAATGGAGATGTTGCCCATAGCAATAGACATTCTCTAGTATGTAATAGGAAAGTGAGAGCTAGAATCTAATTGGTTGCTATGGGCAACATCTCCACTTTCCCAGCAGCTTAGTAAATTTGGCCCCTGTTGCGCACATTTTACTTGTCAGGGAACTTACAGAAAATCCCCTGACGTTATTAGTTTTGGATTCGGTTCACTGAGCACTTGGGGGCTAACGACAGTCAAATTCTGTATGCAAGATGCGACATTTGTGTGTCAGACAGGCAATGCGCGTGCCAGATGTTACGCCACGGATCTCCATACATACGGATCTTAGTATTTCACTTTTGCAGTTGGGGTGGGATTAATAATTTAGGCGTGGATCAGTGGTCAGACGGTGACTTTAGGCTGCCTTATGACAGCGTAAGTGACTCCGCAGCAGAGAGGCGAGTGACAGAGGGACTTCTGCCTCTTCCTCTTCGATAAATGCACGGTTGGGATCTGGTCCTTTGAGAGTAAATGGAAAGACAGTAACACCACACTGCATGCAGAGGAGGCAAAGTATAACTGTGAAACAGAATTAGAGTTGAGAGATGGTTTCCTAGCTAAACTTTAATCCACAGATTAAACATAAAGCCTATGTGTAAACGCAAAGTATATTCCCTGCGTGCCAGAATGCTTCTTTTTAATAATGTTCAGCCCTAACCTGGACGTGGCGTAAATTTACAGCTGTTTTTCCTTACTCAGGTTCAGACCCTTAGAGGCAGCACAGGGCAAGGAAATGCCAGGTCAGGAAGTCTGCCTCTCCTCTCTCCTGAAGACTTTAGGTCAGTTACACTGACATACGGCAGCCTTAAGTCCCCTGTGTGGATCAGCTGTCCCTACGACCGCCGATCGCACAGAAATGGTAAACCCCGCCCTCACTGTAAAATTTAAATACTAATGGAGTTTTGGTTGGTGGCAGGGTTGTGTCGCCCTTTTGGACAGATTTCCAGATGTATGGGACTAAGGAGAGAGAGAGAGAGAGAGGGGAGTGCATGCCCCCTGTCACTAGTAAAGGACTAGACATGTGTAGTAGGTTCTTTACGCAATCTACGTACTAGTTCAGTATTTTAAGTAGAAAGAGCCGGCATAATGCCGCCTCAGGGAGGGATTAGGTAGAAGGGGGAGGGATTTAGATTAGCCGGGGAGGGCGGGGGGAGGAGTAATGCCGCCTCAGGGAGGGATTAGGTAGAAGTGGGAGGGATTTAGATTAGCCAGGGAGGGCTGGATTAGGTAGAAGGGGGAGGGATTTAGATTAGCCGGGGGGGGCGGGGGGAGGAGTAATGCCGCCTCAGGGAGGGATTAGGTAGAAGTGGGAGGGATTTAGATTAGCCAGGGAGGGCTGGATTAGGTAGAAGGGGGAGGGATTTAGATTAGCCGGGGAGGCGTAATACTGCCTCAGGGAGGGATAAGGTAGAAGTGGGAGGGATTTAGAATAGCCGGGGAGGGCGGAGAGAGGCAATGTCTTCTTAAGAAGGAAACTACGCACGGTAAGGTAAGGTAACGTATTCACGGATCTGTTATGTAAAAGTACGCAATTATACACACACACGTACATGTTGTTGGTGACTTCCGCATCCATGGGGCAACCCTAACTGTACGTGTGCATTTCCGTGCGCAAAATACTTGCGTATTTAACTAACCGTGCCCTCAAACCGTCATTTAAATGCCCCTCCCACCCACTTTCATGTAACTTTGTCCGTACGGATTTCAACCACGCCCCTCCGCACCTATGTCCCCAAGTACGTAAATTCCACGTAAACAGCGTTAATAGTTATTACGCATGTGCAGTTCATCCGATCGGAACTCTGCGCAAAAACGGATCTGTGAAGACGGTCCAAGGTACCTAAAAAACGAGGGGGGCGGGTTAGGAGCAGGACGACTGAGTTATCTGCTGAATTTAACACAACGGACTAAATATGGGTGTTATTTAGAATTTCCGGATTCGTAACCCTTCATTGCTGATGCGAATGCTTAGGATCCAGGATTCTTGTGCTGTCGGCAGGGCGAAATGGACATATGTAAGGTGGTAAGTGCGAGGTGAAGTAAGAGCTTGGATTAGCTCCTGATTTCCCGGTGGTCAACATTTGACGCAGGCGCAGAGCAGAAATCCTAACATAGGATCCTGCGCTCGTAATTGCGTACAAGTCAGGAAGCAGAGGCGAGTCATTCGGAACTGCGGTAAGGGATCCGAGGAAAGGGAACGTATGTGGGAATGCCTCCACAAAGTTTCCATGAGCGAAACACGCTGGTAACGCAGACTCTCTCCTGAGGGATGCGCAACTGACCCTCCCTTCCCCGTAGCCTAACCCTAAGACTCCCCTGCCTGTAGCCTAACCATAAGACTCCCCTCCCCGCAGCCTAACCCTAACCCTCCCTTCCCCGCAGCCTGATCCTAAGACTCTGCCTCCCCGAAGAATGACTCTAAGACTGCTTTCCCTGCAGCCTGACCCTTCCCTTCCATGACCCTAATCCTCCCCCTTCCCCAGAGCCTAACCCTAATAGTGTGGAATGCGGCGGACTCTGGTGTCAGCAGGTGTGACGGCTCCAGCGGGCTTCTGAAAATGAATGGGTAAGTATGCCGATCATATTTACTAATCCTAATAAAAAATTGCAAACAACTGTCTTTTCAAAATAGAGATACCCCAAAAATGAGCTTTCTTTTTTTCTATAAGTGCCTTTTCTTGTTGGAGACTCCCACCGGTTTACTTGCTATTTGCAAATGCGTTGGGTATAAATATTTATGATCCATATACGTACAACAGCGTTCATATTAGATGGGCCGGCTGCCAAGATATAAGGTGAGTTAAAGGAAGAGGACTAAAAGTAAAAACACCCCAATATTCAGCATTGTGGATGGGGGGATGAAATGCGTCGGTTTACGCCTTACCTGACCAGTGGCAACATAGTCCTTTAGCGGATGGATGGCGAGGCAGAGGATATCGTCATTATGACCCAAATAGAACCTCTGCGTGTTCTGTTGACGGTTGTACACAACGCCAACTGCCGCCACGTGGTAAACGATCTCGCCCGTCTGGGTGTAAAATAGATTGCTGCGGCAGTCATAGCCCCGGTACCTGGTGAAACGCAGCGTTTAAAAAAGAGAAACAGGACAGAGTTTAATTACCTATAATATGTGGCGTTTATTGACGGCTGAAAAATGGCACTAAGACGGTGGCTTTGTTCAGCGAATAGTATCGACCAGTTACAGAGATAGAAGCAGGAAAAACCTCTGACACTATGGACGTTCCCTCTCTCTGTGTATCCATCCAGACATAAGACAGAGGGGCGGGGCTGAGAAGTGGGCGTTCCCTCTTAGTCAGGTGACAGTATAGTTGCTCCCTCTCTCTGTGTAGCCATCCAAACATAAGACAGAGAGGCGGGGCTGAGGTGACAAGTGGGCGTTCCCTCTTAATCAGGTGACAGTATGGGCGTTCCCTCTCTCTCTGTGTATCCATCCAGACATAATACAGAGGGGTGGGGCTGAGAAGTGGGCATTCCCTCTTAGTCAGGTGACAGTATAGGCGTTCCCTCTCTCTGTGTATCCATCCAGACATAAGATAGAGATGTGTGTCTGATTTTACAAGTGGCCGATCCCTTTTAGTCTACGATATAAAGGCATTCCTCTCTCTCTATGGGCCCAATTTAATTGCCCACAAAGACGTTAATAAGCATGAAATGCGTCTATTCCCATCTATTACAGTAAGTACAATCCGCAATGCCAATTTGCAACAAAAGCACTGCGAACAGTCATCGCGGGCAATTGAATCGGTCCTACGTATCCATTTAGACCTCCAGGAATTTTCCTGCGTTCGAGTGCAAGTCGTTTCATTGCAAACTCATAGAATATCTCAGGTTTGCAACCAAAACACAGGACTCAGAATTGAAATCACGAACACTAGAAGATCAGTTGTCTCTGAAGAACAGAGATGCCCGAACAATGCACCAACACTGAAGATCACCAACAAGAAAGCCAATAACGCTTAGGAGGGGCTGAATACACATCTCGCAGCAATCCCAAGACAGATGATCTCAGGGATTAAAAACATTCCAGGAACGCCGCAGAAATATTATTAACGTCTGGGAACCGTTCTTGAAATAGTCTTGGAGGTCACGTAGGTTCCGAGGCGGCGGTGTGACCTCTACTAGCGACGGCCTGGGAACAGATCTAGCCAACGAAATACAAAAATAAGGGGGGCAAATCTCACAGAGAAGGAACGTTACCACCAAATACCAGCCAGAAACAAAGGTTGTTTTTTATCCTCAACCCCCCTATAGGGGGACTTTTGTTTATTGGAGACTACTCCTCAGGGTTCCAAGAATTCGGCAATGAGAAATGATACAACTGCCAGCCCAGGAAGTCCAGAGGGGCCGCAGAGAGATAGAGAGATCTGTCTAGGGATTATTGGATGGCGGCGGCCTAGACGCGTCACATTCCCCTCCAGCGCTCCTCACCTCAAAGAGACCGGCTTTCAGAGCCATGAACGTCACGCCGATGGTCACCGAGCTGCCTTTTCTACAGAAGCCGAGACTATTAATAGGAGTGTAACACACCACAGCCTCCTGGGCCGCCTGCGTCACACGTCTCTCCTCCTCCGACAGACTTCT
>WWET01003904.1:85212-96988 GCA_011038615.1 Limnodynastes dumerilii | reverse complement strand
AATATATAATTAAAATTATATATATATATATATATAGTTATTGTAATTTGAGTTATTCTTAGAAACCAATTTGTATGCGATACGTTCACTCTTAGAAGATCCCACACCTGATGATGTGTGTAGAGCTTTTATAAACTTATTCTCAAAGCGTCAAGACATAGGGGTATATTTACTAAAGTCGATTTTTACCCGCTATTAGAAATCGACCTATGTCGCCGTAATTTTCCCGCAATTTTTTGGCTAAAATCGTCGTATTTACTAACAGTCGATTTTTTCCCACGATTTTAAATCCCCCTTGGAAAATCCCCGTCACTTTGTAGAACTAAAAAAAAAAAACAGAAGTGCAGCATGTGTGGAATGCTTAGCATGGCTGCGCTGATAGAACTACAAACACTAGAGCGCTCACTAGAGCCCCCTAATGTAAATGACATCATCATTACTATAAAAGGCTGCCCTCTAGTGACCAAATGGTCATTAGGAGCGGCGCAGAAGAAGAGGAAGGATATTGTCGCCGGGGCAAGTGCCGTAAGAGGACGAACAGCCGAATAGAGGACCGGAGCTGCATCTTCTATCAACCAGAGAAGATTCTACAAGCAACTGGAGAAGATGACCTGCAAGAAAGAAAAAAATCCAAGCAACTTGTCCCAAGAAAGATGACAGCTAAACGGTGAGTGTTAACATTTTTTATTTATTTTATACAACACACAGTACATAACTACACATTTAGTATAGTACATGGTGGCCACCAGAGGTAAGTTAACACATTAGCGGACATTGTTATACAGTGTTTAGGCTTTTTAATACACACATGTTTGTCAATGTATGTATGTATGTATGTTTTTTGCACATAGTTTTTTTTTAGGCACCAAAGATAGGGCAGCATGTTTAGAAGGCTTAACATGCTGACGCTGCTGATATTACTACAAGGCTCACAATGCTGGGCCTTGTAGTTCTATCTGCGCAGCCATGCTAAGCATTCCAGACATGCTGCGCTGGCATTTTGTACAGAGAAAAACACATGTCAAATATATTGACATGTGTTTTTCATGTATGGTGTGGGGCGCTTTCATTGAAAGCGCCCCACACAGAAGGCACTTTAGTTTTAAACGATTTGCCAACGATCTAAAGGCAATTTAGACAAATCGCCTTTAGTGAATATGGCGATCTGTATTTTTTTAAAGGCAAACATCTGGACGAGTTTTGTCCAGCGATGTTTGCCTGCTTGATTTTGTCAAAGCCCAAAGTCCTGGGACTTTGGCTTTAGTGAATACCACGATGGCAAAATCACTGCTAAAGTCCAGGGACTTTGGGGGATTTTGACAAAATCGACTTTAGTAAATATACTCCATAGGGAGAGATTATGAAAAAAATAAAACATAACTAATATTCAGAAAATAAAAATGTGAATAAACTGCCATAAAACAGTGATTCTTGTATAAAATATATCAACACCAAACATAAAACTAAACTAAACATGAAGTAGCCATCATCCAAAATCATTGCTTTATGCCAACTTATTTGTGTTGTGATTTCTGAATATTAATTATGTTTAGTTTATTTCACAATCTCTCCCTATGTCTTGATGCTTTGGTAATGAGTTTATAAGGGCTCTACACTCATCATTAGGTGTGGGATCTTTTAAGAGTGTGGTGAGGCACAGTTTACAAGGTGAATTAAGAATTTTCATTAATGAATGGGAATAAATACTGAAGTATGGAAATATTGCGGGACGTATGCAGAGCTCCGGCCGCATTGCATATGCGGCCGGAGTTTTCCGATATGAGCTAATGCGCATGCGCAGTAATTTTGTAATTACATCTACGTTACTTTTTGCAATGTAGATTGCGTATACGCGGTCTTTAAGACCACGTACACGCAATCTATGTTGCAACAAGTAACGTAGATGTCGTTACAAAATTACTGCGCATGCACAGTAACTCATTTCGGAAAACTCCAGCCGCATATGCATATGGCCCTGCATCACTGTAATGTAAACATCTTACTAATGTAAACATCTTACTAGTTTCTATGTTAAGTTGCATTTATGTATAACACTTGCTTGTTGTAAGTGCTAAATCCTGTATTTATCAGGCCTATGTATTTTATATGTGACTGCAGATTTGATTGAACTCTAATAAAAAGAAATAGTTATTAAAAAAAAAGGAGAAATAGGGAGTTTCTATAAAGCATGTTAAACAATAAAAAAAAATGTATGCAAGAAAGCTGAGAAACAACCTCCAAATGATAATTTAACATTTAAAGAACGTAAAGCATTAAGGAGCCTCATGCAAGATGATAAAATGACAATTAAATCGTCGATAAAGGGGTGAATACATAATGAATACTTGTGACCACTCCTTCCAATCCTATCGCCAATTACAAAACTCTAAGTTTTATTGTAAGCTAAAAAGTGATCCCACTAAGGCTTTCCAGAGAAAATTATTTGTTCTTTTGGAGAGTGCAGTGATGGTCAGAGCAATATCCAAGCAAGTGATGAATTTTATTTCTGAGTCATGTCCAGTTGTACCTACAATATATCACTTACCAAAATTACATAAGTCCTTGTCCTCTCACCTAGGTTGTTTGATTATTAGTGGTACCACTTCTTTAACAGCAAATTTATCATTTTATGCAGATTAATTTTTGTAGCCTGTTATTGTTTCCCTCAAATCACATATTAAAGACACTGTTCACCTTTTTACGTTACTTCAGTCTATGGAATGGTCTGATGGTATTTATTTTTGGACTTGTGATGTTGTAACATGATATAGCAACATTCTGCATAAAAAAAGAAAATCAGCAGTGGGGTATTACATGCTGAATTATATTATTATGGTAGGGGAGTAATGTGAGTTTATTTTATCTTCAATACAATTAATTTTATCTCATAATATATTTTAATTCTTCTTTTTAATTCTTGTTTTTATTTACAGGTTCTTAGAACCGCTATGGGAACTAGATTCAATCTTAGTTTTGTGAATCTTTACATGGGACAATTCGTGGAACATCTTATATGGAATGGTCCCTTTGGAGTGCACTTGGTAATTATAATTATTTTCTCTGGAAGGGAGAGAAAATGATATCAAAATGTATTTAAATATTAATATGAATAGTTAAGGTTTAAGTTTTACTAATAATTGGAGTAAGAATAAAATCTTGTATTTTGATATTGCTCTGTCCATACAGGATAACTTTATTATTATGGAAACATACACTAAACAAGTGGATTTAAACAATTACTTACATTTAACCAGCAATCATCTTCCCTCATGGAAAAAGAATATTCCCAAGGGGCAATTCCTGAGGGTAAGACATAATTGTTCAACAGATGCTAGTTATGGTTAATTCACCGATATGTTGAAAATTTTTTAGAACAAGGTTATCCTGAAGCCTGTTTATTAAATGCTCAAGAAGAAGAAAAACAAGGAAATTAGCACTATAGATGAATAGTAGATGTGGTAAAATTTATTTCACAATATGATTCTTATTTAACACAAATCTGAAAAACCATAAATTGGAATTATAATTTATTTAAATCAGATCAAATTTAAGATAATTTTTTACTAGAAAACTCCAAAATATTTTTTCATAACACTATAAATTTTAAGAGTTATTTGGTACCATATATATATAAGAAGAAATAAAATAATCATCAGAATTGATTTGAATTATCATTGGTTGATATAAGATGCCTCACTATACAATTAAACATAGAGAGACAAGTTTTTCAGCAAAAATAATAAAAAAGGAATATTTTGTAGGTATATATCTGTGCTCCCTGTGAATTGCAGCCAAGAACAGTGGACACCCTTAAGACCCTTATCTGCAATGAGTCGGGAAATACAAATGACACAAAAAACTCTGGTCAATAGCGATATACACCTAAGTATCAACCACAGGAGCAGTCAATCTTTACTGGTGTAATAATCCTTCTTTATATCGATAACTCAGGAAAATGTTTTTTTTATCGTCACAAACGTTTCAGCAGAATTTCTACTATTTCTTTCAACCAGATGAAAAAGGCAAAGTTTAACTGTTTCTCTTGCAAGCAAATTGATCCATAGATCTCTCAAAACCAACATGTAGAAGGTATAAATAAAAAAAAAATAGAAAAGCCCAATTGTGCAATATATAAAGTATAACCAGATTCTCCATGTATGGTGCAAATTTCACACTCACAGATTCCTCCTCTTGATTTAAAGCTTTTCTGAAACCTCTCAATTCCAATATGTGAATCCACACCACTGGGTCTTCCAATGCAAAGCTCAGAGTAGATAAGTAAAACAAACAGGACACCTGCTTCCTCATGCAGCATACAAAAGACCTTTTGGCAATGTGCAAATATTAGAAGAAAAATGGAAACAGCGCTAATTTACAATTAAAAAATTCCTAATGCTGGTTCTGTTGAAATAAAACAAAACAAAAAACGGCAACCTACAGTAAAAAATAACACATTTATTATACCATAAAATTAAAGATAAAAATAGATGGAAGTGGATTAGACATCAATAAATGCACTTAATAATTGAACAGGTTATGTATAATAACTGGGCACGTAGATGTGATATAATTCTGATAGCTGACAAGCTAGGCAGTTATTTGCATTGTGATTTAAATAGTGCAGTTTTCACTCAATTGTACCGCAGAGGGTTTGAATAAATGTCAAATGACAGGAAGGAGAGGAGAAGGTATTACAGGTGTTCCTGGGAGGCTCTGTCTGTCATCTGTTGCATACTTGTGGATCCCATACATTTCTGGTCTATACTGTGGTATAGCAGTTATCTCTGTTTACTGTGTGTGGGTTCCAGCCAGTCATCTTGTATGCTTGGGTTCCTGTTTACTGTCTTGTATGCCCAAGTCAATCTGTGCATTCTAGTACCAATCATCAACGTCCCGAGGCTCGGGTAATACCTTCTCCTCTCCTTCCTGTCATTTGACATTTATTCAAACCCTTTGCGGTACAATTGGGTGAAAACTGCACTATTTAAATCACAATGCAAATAACTGCCTAGCTTGTCAGCTATCAGAATTATATCACATCTACGTGCCCAGTTATTATACATAACCTGTTCAATTATTAAGTGCATTTATTGATGTCTAATCCACTTCCATCTATTTTTATCTTTAATTTTATGGTATAATAAATGTGTTATTTTTTACTCTAGGTTGCCGTTTTTTGTTTTGTTTTATTTCAACAGAACCAGCATTAGGAATTTTTTAATTGTAAATTAGCGCTGTTTCCATTTTTCTTCTGTTTCTTATTTACCTTGGTACTTAGGGGGTTTTTGCAATTTCCCCCCAAACAGCAGCTTTTTCTCCTTTAAGCGCCAGGATTCGTTACACCGTAATGTGCAAATATTGTCACATACGCACATTCTTCATATCTTGAGATTTTTGCATGTAGAAAATTTAAAATACAGTCCTGCTCCAAATCATGAGGTCCTCATGTTCTCCTATCCCCTCCAACATCATAGGGAAAGCCTTTAATCAATTTTCACACTGTTTTAAAATAATAATAAAAAGTTTCAAACAGACACAAAGGACTCTTTTTACACAGCTCCCCTCTGAGAAAAGAACAAGTACCCAAGTGCTCAGTTGGAACTCTATGCCCAGGTTTGCGCATATAAGCAAATACTTTACCTCTCACTTTGGGGTCAATGCAAGTACAACCTCCTGATAACTCCAACGCGTTTCAACTAATTAATGTCTTTGTCAAAATGTATTGTCTATTCACATGAGTCCCTTATTTAAGGTGTATATGACATCATCCCTCCGCATTATCTCCTTTGATGTTTAGAAGATAATAAATCAATTAAAAATAATCTTTTTGTCATTTTCATCATAGTAAGTAGGGTCAATGTATTAAACTGAAGCAATAGGGTAATCCTATCTCTCATTTTTAATCCATACCTAGAATCAATATCCTGCAGACTATACACAGCATATAAATTAATTAAATCAGTTAAAAGACCTCTTGTACTATGAACAATCCACTATAATGTATAACATATAAAGCAGCAATTAAAACCAACATCACTGCTAGTACATAAAACGGAATCTCCTAAAACTCATGTTAGTAAGAAAAACAACATGAAAAATTATTGTACTGATCAAGCCTAGGATCCAATTTCTCATAAGGTGCAAGACCTAGGTTCTATTATGTACATTGTAAAATAATCTCTCATATTATCTCATATTTTAATCAAAACCTGGCGTCCACATTCCGTGGTCTGTGCATACCATATAAATAAATAACACAAGTTAAAATAACCTCTTACTTGTGCAAATTCCATAATATACTATGAACAACCCAATATAATATATGACATCTTAAGCTGCAATTATAACCAACATTATCATTAATACAAAAAAGAGGACGGTGGCTCGTTGAGTAGCACTTGTGTCTCACAGCGTTGAGGTCATGAGTTAAATTTCTGGACTAGGCCTTATCTGTGTAGAATGTATGTTCTCCCCATGTCTGCATGAGTTTCCTACTCCTCTCTAAAAAATGCTGAATAAATTAGCCCTAGTCTCTGTGTGTATATGTATGTGTTATGGAACTTAGAATGTAGTTCAAATGGGGCAGTGGGGAAAGAGATAAAATGGGTCCTAAAACCTGCATGTTAAAAAGATAAAAACAGGAAAAATTACTATACTGGTGAAACCTAGGATCCGAATTGCAGTCCCTCATAAAGTGCAAAGCTTAGTTTCTATTCTGTAAATTGAAAAATACAAGGTGAATAAAATAATAGCATATATAATTACAACCTTACTCTTGTAAGAATATAAATTATGCTATAAAATACATGGTCTTGTGAAGATATGTAAAAAGCCATTTCAATTCAAAAGCATTAAAGTGTCTAATCTGAAGATTACTTATTTTGACTATTTCTTCTTTCTTCCTATTATTCCACCAGCTCTATTCAACCTTCTTTATCCCCAAAAATTCCTTTATGGAGTTCGTCTTGTACTCTTATAATATCTTGGAGATGTTCTCACCATCTCCCTTTTAACTTTCCTGCAGATCTTCCTATATAGATTTTTAAGCAAGTGCATTCCATAAGGTATACAATTTTTCGTGTTGAATGTTATAAAATCTTTTATTTCCTGTGTCTTTCCCATCTCAGGGTTTATAAAAGAGACAATTTTTGATGTACCCTTTTTGACATTTCTACAGACCGCACAATTTTCACACCTTTGCAAACCCTTACTCCAAATGGTCTGCTACTTTTTGGGTTTTGAGGTGATACTATTACAACCATGTTTCTGATGTTTTTATCTATCCTATAGATAAAACATGGTGTGTTCTGTATAATGCCTTCTAAATCTTTAGGTCTCAATGCTTTTTTATTATGTTTTTTGTCTTTGTAGTTCTGGTTAAACTGAGTAATAAACATCACCTTATCCTTCATATTACTCTTATTTCTCAGACACAGAAGATTTCAAGAATCAGTTCTTGAGAAAAAGAACAGAAATATACTATTAAGAGAAAAAAAAGAGAAAGAGTAAGAGAAAGAATAATATTAAGGATATTAACCAGAACTACAAATAGATGGAAAAAGTATTTAAAAAGCATTGGGACCACGAGAATGTGAGAACCTCACGATTGGGAGCAGGAGGATATATTCAACTCTACGAACAAAAATCTTAAGATATAGAGATGTATGTGACAATATTTGCACATTGACAAAAGGCCTTTTACACACCACGGGCTAGATCCTAAACTACGTACGCTGATGTAAAATCGACCATTGGTATTTACTGCACATGCGCGCGGCAGATATTATGCCACGTAACTCTGAACGTACGTACCAACCATGTATCAACAGCGTAAACTACGAAGGGGCGTGACATCCATATGACACCCAAAATTACATTTCGGAGGTGGGGTGAGGCATTTAAATCGTACAGTATAGGCGTGCTTAGCCACTTACTTACAAGTAGCCTTTACATATGTCAGCAGTCACACTTTAAAAAGTTAAGGTAGGGTTTGGCAAGCGTAAAACGGACAAAATACGTACAAGCGATGGAAGTGTCTAGGGGAGTGCATAGAAAATACGCTAGTGTAAATACGCTATGTGATGAAACGTAACAAGCACTTAGGTCTGGATCTTCCCCCACATGAGGAAGCAAATGTCCTGTTTGATTTACATATCTACTCTGAGGTATGCATTGCAAGACCCAGCGGAGTGGATTAGTATATTGGAAGTGAATGGAGAGGCTTTAAATTAGGAGAAGGAATCTGTGAGTGTGAAATTTGCACCATACATGGTGAAACATTTCCTTTTCATCTGGTAGAAACTCTACAAAATGTATGTGATTTGATAATAACATCTTCCTGAGTTATCGATATAAAGAAGGATTATTACATCCTGTGAAAGTTTTTTTTCATACTTTGACTGTTCCTGTGGACATTATCCACTTTTGAAAGCAAGGTTGATACTTATGTGTGTAGCACCATTAAACAGTGTGTTTTTGAGACATTTGTAACTAAAGAACAGTTTGAAATGGGCTCCTTTTTGAATTGTGGTTTTACCTTATGTTATATATCTCATACAATGTAGATGTGCCATTGGTTGGACTATTAGACCGTTACATATTAATTTTGGAAAACACAGAAGGAATATTTTAAGTCATAAAAACACATTGTTTATCTAAAAATATATTCTTGTGTGCAGATGGTGGTTTGGAAGTGCTTTCACATTATTGTGTAGGAGGGAGGCATTTTGGATTTTTAATTTAAATACAATTTATCCATTTGAGTAGAGTGGAAATATTGAGATGAATATTTTTTTATATTCTATATATATATATTCTTTTTGGTTTATTACTATTTTTGTGGATTTTATTATGTCTAATATGTGTAATATCAACCTTTAATACGAACAGATTTAGATTTGTATATCGGAAGCAATTATATACTGTTATGGTATTTGTATTTTTTATTTGTGGAAAATTAACCTTCTTGTAATAAGTTTAGATTGATTTGGGTGCTGTCTCTTTAATTGTAATTGTCATATTATATTGTTATTGAAAATTGGCACACCTGTGATTAATGAACTAATAAATGGACAGCATAAAAATGGCCCAGTGTGGATGTCAGAGAATATATCTCTGAGGCAGAGAAACACGTCAGCTGATGCAACATTTTACCGTATTATTAATTATTTGAACAACCGGTACCGTGTTCAAATAATTAAATGAAAGAAAGCGATAATTTCAATTGCCACAAAGTAGATAGTAATTCATGTCCAGGAGCTGATTAGTTGAACAGTATCTTATTAAGTCTGTGAGCAGATCGTGTATTGTGTGATAGAGAGGCTCTGAATAACATCTATCCTGGATTGTTTAATCTGAACATGGAGGTAGTCAGTTCACACTCGCATAGACCATAAGGCCGGATTGATGTAACCAGTAATTGTGAGGGGATCATTGGCTCTAATCACTACGTTTATGACTTTGCTCAAAGTTGCTCACTAAATATTCCAAGTGACACATAGCTTAGAATATTTACCCTGTACATGCTGTTGAACTTTCTTTTGCTAGCAGATAATGAATACAGATTGAAGTTATTTTACTGATGCTATTTGGTTAATAATGACGATTGTTCATGCTATTAATATTGGCCGGACGGAATATGTTTTTGAGTGAACATTGAGACAACCTATTACAGGTAATTATCAACTATATTTTATAAATGTTAAAATCATTTTATTTTAAGTTTTTCATGTTATACATTTTTAAAAGCCTCCTATATTATAGCCGAGATTTATTTGGCCTAATATTATTATTATATTATTATTCTAGTGATTACAACTGCTTTGCTGAGCAGCTCCTTGTAGTGTTTGGTTTATCAAAGCTCTGGTGAAAAATGTCTCTGTTTTTTTATTAAACTATCAGTGAAGTTGCTGCGAGGTAAAAGGTGTATGGGAATCAGGCGTTGTCTTTGTGCTGCGTAGGCGTGATGTAACATAAATAAATGATTGGGCCTTTATTCACAACAGACATCTTATTGTTAATTATTTTAGAACAGTCTAGCATAGGTTTTGTTTTGATTGGTTAATGATAAAGGGTGATTAGGTCAGATGACTGTCTATATAAAAGGTTTGTAGTGGGCTGTGGTCCTACCTTTTTGAATTTTCATTTCCCTCTCTCACCTTTTGATGTAGGATATATTTTAACATGTAAATTTTCCATTTCAGACAGGGCATAGGTTGGCAGTAGAGGTGGTGTGTCACCATTATAAAATTGTTGCAGATGGGGGAGAAATATCTGACAAGCAGAGGCGCCTGTCCCGTGATTGTGTCCTGGTCTGCCTCCTCCGACAAGATGATCTATGCCAATTGAAGAGATGTAGCCGGGGAAACTAGTTGGGTGGTGGGTGTGCCTATATTGACAACTTGATTTGTCCATTTAAGAATCCTGAACCTTATCTTAATCCAAAAGTTTATAATTCTTTTAAATAAACCTATGTCCCCTTTTAAATATAGTCTTTATTTTGTGTGATTGTTGGTTGTTGTGAATGAGGGTATCAATCGCTGATTGTTTATGGGGTGTCTAACTAGTGCTTTGTCTCGTGCCCCATGTGGTCTAAATCTGGCTCTGCTGAGACGAGTCTGGGTTTTTATCTTGTTATTCTCTAGGAGAAATCCTTCTGTTGTTTTCAGATAAGTAACTTGTAGTTCAAAATATACATTTTATGCAGTGTTTGTATATCTATCGTTCAATATTCATTAATAATGTTCTAATAGCCAGAGGCCCATCAAAATGGCAGGAAAAAATATTCCCATTCATTTGTCTCCAGCCTCCCAGAATTCCCTATTCATGTCATTTCAGCTCCTAGTATACTCCATCATGTCTCTCCAGCCCCCCAGTGTTCCAATCATGTCTCTTCAGCCTCTCAGTATTCCCATCATGTCTCTCCCGCCCCCCAGTATTCCACAGCATGTCCCTCAAGGTCCCCATCATGTCTTTCCAGACCCCCAATATCATGTCTCATCAGCCCACCAGTTCCCTATCATGTATCTCTAGCCCCCCCAGTTCCCTATCATGTATAATGTATTTGGCCCATTAGATTGTAATAAATGCAAGTTGCCCAACCCCATCTTGTGTCCCCAGCTCCAAGTATTCCCATCATGTGTTCCAGCCTCCCAGTATGTCTCCAACCCCCCAATATTCCCATCATGTCTCTCAAGCTCCTAGTATCCCCATCATGTCTCTAGCCCCCCCAGTATTCCCCATCATATGTCTCCAGCTCCCAGTATCCCCCTCATGTGACTCCAGCTCCCCAGTATTTACCATCATGTCTACAGCTCACAGTATCCCCCCATGATATCTCCAGTACACCAGTATTCCCCATCATATATTCCAGCCCCCATTATTCCCAAGATGGCAGTGGCAGGTCCCTCCTCTGCTACCTAGCAACATCCTGTCTCTGTTGTTAGGTAGTGGAGAAGGGACCCCCTGCCACCATCTCCATATTCTGTACCTTACCTCTGCATTCAGGAAATTCCTGCCACATCCAAGATGGCAGAGGAGGGGGAGGACGGGGGGGTCCTTCCTATGGACCCACCACTGCCATCTTGGATGTGGCAGAAGGTGCTGAATTCAGAGGTAAGGTGCAGAATGTGGAGATGGCGGAAGGTGCCTCCTCCATAGGAAGGACCCCGCTGACATCTTGGATGTGGCAGGAACTTTCTGAATACAGGCAGGTGGAGATGACGGCAACAGGTCCTAATACTGGGAGTTTCATTTCACAGCTAAAGGTAAGTAAGCG
>WWET01003904.1:57564-85201 GCA_011038615.1 Limnodynastes dumerilii | reverse complement strand
GAGGGGGGTGAAAGGGAATGTAGAATGTATATTTTTTTGAGGGAGAGGGAGAGAGAAAATGAGGCTGAATCAAAGGACAGAAGGATAGCTTGTCACACAGCACCATCTGCTGGTAGCATTTAGGCATGCTAACTTAAATATTCAAGGCTGAGTATCAAGTTTTGATAATAGTCAGTTATTTATTTTGAAATAAAAAATTAGCCTGATTATGATTTTGCCTTATTAATTATACTTACCAATATTTTTCTCCTTTCCGAGAGATTCCAATGAGGAGGTTAAGCTGACAGCCTCCGGGTCATTGGTAACACATTTCTCATAATCAAATCCTGCAACTATTGTGAATGTTCCATAGCAACAGTGGTGACCCTATTCCTCTGCAGTAATAAAGGGACCCTATCCTTAGTATAATGTCAGATTCTTCTTGCAGTTCTGTGCTCCCTTGGGCTTGCATGCTCTTGAATTTTCTTCTGTTCTGGATTGTTCTGTTACCTATGCATACAAACTGCTGGACCACCTATTTCCTAGATCAGGGGACAGCAACCCACAGCTCTCGAGCGCTTTCAGCCGTCTGCTGCGGCTCCCTCCGGGCTACAAGTCCAGCAGTCTGGGGGACCCCCGGATCAGGGCCAGAGCTACCTGCTCTGCAGTGCTCTATGTAACGGCTGCAGCAGCTCGTACAGGAACTTCCTGTATGCATATGAAGGAGGAAGAGCGCTGTGGAGGAGGAAGAAAAGAGGGACACAAAGGTAAGTAAAAAGGGGAGAGGCTGGAGAAACATGGTGGGGAATATGGAGGGGGGCTGCAGGCACACGATGGGGAATACTGAGGGGGGCTGCAGAAACATGATTGGGATAATAAGAGGCTTGAGACATGACGGGGATACTGCGGGGGCTTTAGAGACATGATGGGGATACTGCGGGGGGCTGCAGACACATAATGGGGGAAAGTAACCTTCAACCCAGTGTCTTTTTTTTCAGAGTCCAAAATGTTTTTGTTGCCTGCAGAAATAAAATTTAGCTTTCTCTGTAGTAGTTCATTGATTTCATAAATCCAACACACTATAGTTCTTCTATACATAGCATAAAGTTAAAAAACGATATATGCAATGTTATTCATTTTAGATGACAAAAGGGTTTTGTGGCTCCTGAGGTTTTGCTTTTCTGGGGGAAACGGGTCCAAATGTCTCTTTGAGTGTTTAAGGTTGCCTACCCCTGCCCTAGATGGTTAGCAATTCAGTTGTAGTTTACTGCCATCCACCTCTCTAAACCTAACATGTCCTAATAGCGATCTCTGACCTGATCATCCCACACAGAAAATTAAATAGTTTTGTACATTACAAAAAAAAAACAGATACAGAAGTATAAATACATATATATAAGTACATATGTAAATGTTCAATCAAACAGTGGATAAGATGTCCCAATAGTTTCCTTTATCAGTTCTTAAAAGCAAGCTGTAGATTTTAGACCATAGTGGCCATTTAAGTCATCCTAATGCTTTGTTTTCTAGTTATTTTGACAAACTGATGGTTCATTAATAGTGCTACGTACCACCAAGGCTCAAGAGATTTTAAAAAGCTAGAAAGTGATATGACATATCACATGAACCAGTGCTGTTAGTGGTGAGGTATGCAGTAGTATTCCATGCCACTACTTCTTCCAATGATTTAAATAAAAAAAACATGATTCTCCATTCACTTTAATAATATTCTAGATTTCTATAACGCCACTTCTAAATGTCCACTTTGACCACTGATATGAACAGTATATTTTATATAATGTCCAGACTTTTAGCACTCAACACTTAACTTATAATATAATACTTACTATGATCTAACTTCATTAAAAGAACAGAAAAAAAGGACCGGCTCCAGACTTTTGAAAAGGGTGCGTATTTGATTGCTTTAATCAGAATGAACACTCTTTTTTGATTGCACTTGTGCACACGCCATGATCTCTGTACGGATCTGTGATTTTGTGAGCAGGAAGGGTGTGAGTGTAAGGGAAAGGGTTTAGTCATTTGAATGATACAGTATGGTGTGATTAATAGTCTGGATTTAGTCCAATGTTATAACAAGTCTTAAACAACCACTACAATGTAAATAAAACCTACATCTCGCTTTTAACAACAGATAAATGCAATTAGGACATTGTATCCACTGTTTAATTGAACATTTACATGTGTGCTTATATATGTTTATATATACTTATGTGTGTGTAATAATGTATCGTACAAATCATCATAATCTTTACAGTACTTAAATACTAATTACCAGTTTAGAAGGGCTATTTATTACCATTTCTACTTTACCAGAAGAGCCAAGTAGTCTCTTTACTACCCAACATCTGTTAGACCTAAATTATTTTTATTCTATTTAACAGCCCAGTATTCTGTCATCCTTTATGCCATAAAAATGATTGACTAATTGTGACTATTAGTAACTAACTTTCTATGTTTTCCTTTACAGAAGTGCCATTATCCCGCTCGTATATTTTGTGGACAGTTGTAGGAAACAAGAGCACCCACAGTAAATTCACATCAAGCCATGTTCTTGGCCATTGGTCTTCTTTTGTGAAGGACCAATACTATCTACAGTAACACCAGTCAAATACTGACACCCATCTTTCACAGTGCAAGATACAGAAAACATTGTATAGTAGTTTAAAACCTGCTACTGGTCACACCAATTCCTAGTATTTATCCAAATTCATTATCTCCTCCACTAGCTCCCATGGCTGTGTGACCAGTGATGTAGACAGCACCTTGCCAACAGGCCCTTCACACAAGTATAGGCAATAAATTCTAATGTTAAGTGCATCAGAATGTGACAAGTAGGAGCTAAGCCGGCCATACACTGGGACGATTATCGATCCCAGCAGGGGGTGACCCGATAAACAGAATGATTTCTCGCCAGGGAAAGGACCCGTTATTTACACAATACACCTTTTCTGCTGGGACCGATAATCCTAGCAGTAGAGGGGGAGCCAGTGCAGAGCCACGTTGTGTGGTGCGCAGCTCTGGCTGATCCCTGTCTCTACTACTCCCTGCAGTGGCCGCTACTGCGTATCTATGTATTAAGCTGCTCTGACACCTTTGAAGTACAGGGAGTAGTAAAGACAGTGATCAAGCAAAGCTGCTATCCACAAAGCGTGGATTCAACTAACCAGTGGAGGAAGGCACTAAAAGAATAGGGAGCCATTCAGTAAGCTGATCAGCTCACTCTAAATCAAGCTTGTTTAAAAATCAAATCATTGTATCAGAACGTTTCTGGCATGCTTATTGGACTTTTTAAAAATTGATCCTAGCCCCTAACCAGAGCAATTTTTTGGCCTGATCCACGATAATTGGAGGATCGGGCCGATAATTGCTCCAGTGTATGGCCAGCTTAACCATGCAGTTTTGGTTCATATGCGGATATGATGTAGAAAAAAAATAACTTAAAGTATGTTAATTTAGACTGGAGACCCTATTAGGTTAAACACAGATGTGAATAATAATAATAATAATGTCAGACCCTCCAACTGTATAGCTTTGTCAGGTACAGTACTATTGTTTAATGTTCTGTTTCTGAAAACAGGAACGTACCAGGAATGGCACTCAGTGTTTGCCTGGCAACACTCCCTCCAACCTGTGTATACCTTATAGTCCTCCAACACCCATAATGCCTCCTGTGAAACAAAAATGTTATATACAGACTCCTATTAAATAAAAATCTCTGTCCACTTAGCAAAATCTTTCTCTTTGTCTTCTTGGCTCCTCCTCAGCATATGCTGGCTCTGTGTATAAGTATGATGCTGACAACATGAAGCTGCTAGAAACATCTCTCCCAGCTGCAAATGTGTTGAGAGGGGGTTAGGGGGGGGGAAGGGGGGTGCATAGGCAGTAAAACTTACTTGCAAGTCTATATGACTGAAATGCTGCTATTTCAGTAAAATTAAATAGACCTAAACCTCACATGTAAAGTAAAACTTAAAGATCCATGGATAAGTCTTCAAGTTGATACATGAATTGCAGTTCCCAATTTTTAATTACAATGATACTGAAACAACACATCTGTTCTTAACATTTTGTCAGAAAAACTTCTTAAAGTACTTCATCAAGCCCTGGAATCTGTGGTTCTCCTAATGTTGTGACACGAAAAGTCCCATCGTGCTTTGCTATGTTTCACCTATACCTATTTTGGGACCTGTAGTTTCACAAAACCTGTAAGTCACCAAATGCCATTTATTATTATATTATTTACAGCTCACATAAAAACTTAATACATAGTAATGTTCCCAATCCACATGCTTATGCCAAGAGTCAGTGACAGCCCTAGTCATAGGCCATATGGGAAAATGCCTAGAATAGCATTGTTCAGAGGTAGGTGCCACTTACAAGGCATGAAAATTTGGACATGCCTGGTTCGGGCTGTGAATAATCTGCGACAGTGGGTCAGGCTCCTATATGTATGGGAACTTCTGGAATATTCCAATGCAACAGTCAGATGAGCAGATCAAAAGCTGTTAAAAGCGGTTGGGAGAAAGACAGACTGAGCTCCCTGCAACACGATGCTCACAGTATCAGTCACGTATCCTCTTCTTTTAGAGGTGTAGGAAGTGGGGTGGGGAAGGCAGTTGCCCCGTCATGATTTCTATTGGGTGGACGAAGACTGTTTTGCTCCACCTGGAACATTCACAAAAGTGAATGGGAATGAAGTGTTAATAGCTTTATTTGAACTCACAAACAGATGTCTTTTCTGTTTATCAAAAATTACATTATCTTCATGTTTGTTCTGCATACATTTCCTTCTTGCAAAGGTTTTTTTTGGTCTCTTTCTTTCTTAGAAGCCCCATATATTTTTCTATCACAAACTTCCCATTGACTGTTCTTGTAACTTGTATGACAATGGAACAGAGAGCGCAAATGACTGCGGCAGTCTCAATATCACCAGATCATAGGGTACACAATTGTTGCCTTCAGAGTCTTTGAACCATAGTATCCGGAGCAGGCTCATGTCATGACACCCCCCACCCATACAGATACACACACTGACACACATCACAAATCAATTAACGCCCTATGAAACCATTCCTTCTAAAACCCATCAATGCACCTGAGAATCCATGAATCTATTCACCTCCATTCTATCATCACAGCATTCCTGTTAAATTAAGTCCGCATGTGTCCCGAGCCCCACAATATCTGGCACTGGCTGTGCCAGGAAGGTTCTTCTGATAAGCCTCCAAAACTTCCCTCTCCCACCTTCCCAACACCTCACTGTACTGCACTCTGCGCTGCCGTCAGTGACATGGAACGTGCCTGTTACAGAGATGCAATCCATGTCTCAGTCATGGGCCATTATGACTCATGGCACAGAAAAGCATTAAGGATTCCTACTTCCTTTAATACAAAACATGAAAGCTCGGCATCAGACCATCACCTTGACAATGATCTCCATGTAGTGGAAACACTAGATAAAGGTAAGTTTTTGGTAAAATGATGTCTGTACTTTCTGAAGCCTGTTCTAAACTTAAAATATAAATAGTCTTAGTATAACTATCAAATGTTCTTTAATATAGATTGCCTTCTTATACAGATTGATGGATTTGTATTTTTGTTTAATAAACACTAAGCTGCAGGAAAGAAAAAGTGAAGATGTTGCTCAGACAACCAATCAGATTCTAGCTGACATTTTCTAGTATGTAATAGGAAAATGTGAGCTAGAATCTGATTGGTTGCTATGGGCAACATATACACTTCTCCTTTCCTGCAGCTTAGTAAATCTAGGCAGGGTGCTAAACATTTCATAAACAATCTGTATTGAACTATTCACTTTACTTTTACCCTGAATTGCGTGCAGTGCATCGAGTAAGAATCATGAGATATAGCAATATTTTTAGCAGATACCATAACCAATGAGGCAGTGACTATAGATTTAAAAACACTCCCAAACAAATTAGATTAAGCTGTCGGCAAAATCGGATAAAAAATTGTAAATGACCGAAAAATATAAATTTTTAGGATGAACAATTCAATGTACCTATCTTTCTAACATCTTTTGTACTAATTGGTAATTAATATTAATAATATTTAATAATGTATATTTTAAAGTAAAATAAAAACAGTGAAACTGGTGTTGGCCAACCCCAGATGAAAATAACATAGGATTGGGAATCTCTGTATATCTTAATCTTACAACTTTTTTAAAAAGAGATACCAAAACGCTAAAAAAGGCTCCAAGCCCCATAGTAAAATCATTAGCATTTGGTTCTTCCATGAAGACATTCATTCTTACACCTTTGCCTCCTTCTGATCTCAGAGATAGACACAGAAACATTAGTTACACATATTTTTAAATATATGATAAACCACCAGCCACTTTCTGCTGTGATGATCCCAACTCTTAATAGTGAGTCCCCCCATTGGTCATATATCATGTGCTTTTTTTTAAACTGAGAGCTGACACACCCGAGCCCCCCACCCCCCCTTAAAGCCTCCAAAACATCTTCTGTGGATCAGCGTCACCTGTTAGCTGCTCATCCCAGACAATTTCCAAACAAAGTTCCACAAAATGCTGGTTCTGAAATCAATTTATAGGTGAATATAGTCAGGTGCACGAAAATAGGGGGGACAATATAGAAATCTCTCAATCTACAAAAAAAATGGGCACTCACTCTTTAAAGTTACTAAATACTAGTGACCAGTCAACATAATATAGAAAAAGGGGATGTAGGACAACACTTGGTAAGAAAATATCATCCAGTTTATTAGAAAAGTAGTATAAGGCAGCAGATTGAAAATCGGGACCTGTGCGTCTTGAAACGTTGCTGCTGTTTGATGGAGACTTTAAAAAAAGTGTGTAGTGAATGTTAAACACAAATTATATCAGAAAGTTGTGAAAATATAGACTGATGGCAGAAGTTAGGTGATTCTCTGGAAATGCGCATGACAGATGTTACACAACAAATCCCCAGGCGTACAGAACTTACCGCCTACCTAACTGTTAGGTAGATGTAAGGGAACATGCAAATTATACAGCAAGGGCCGGGTTTTAATGTTCCTGGAGGATCAGTGGTCACACGGACCGCTGATCCGCACAGGACACTTAAGGCAGGGTTATGGCAGCGTTAATGCTGCCATAACCGCACAACAGAGGGGAGTTCACTCCCCTCTTCCGTGCGGACAGCCAGAGCTAGTATCAAGTGGTGTTGTCAGTTTTTCTCTACACGTTTTACAGCAACCAGCTACTTCCTCAGAAGTGAGCCTATTAGCCAATACATACTGTAAACAGTAATAAAACATTATTAGATCAAGCATCTTTAGGTTTAGTGTTAAAATGCAATGTCCAGCCAACTCATCACTAAGGCCTGATGGAAAAGTCTTTGGAAACAAATTAGATTATAGCTATAATTTAATAAAAAATAAAAATTCCAGATGATAGCTAGTATCTGATTGGTTGCTATGAACAAATTTTATATCTTGCCCTTTGTGCTAAAAATAGTTTTTGTGAAATACTGAAAAGCGACAGTAATACAGTTTAGATCAAGTCAAATTCTATTATATTGCATTCCAACTATCTGCGTGACATCTGCTAGTGTTCTACATAACTCCTCAAAGGCTTAAATATAGCTCAGAGCTGCTTAGATTTTTTCTCTCTAAACAAACACAATGCCAAAGCCAATATAAAAAGAAAAATGTAAAGCTTCAGGCAAAAAGGTAAAACACAGTTACCTGCATTTTGTGTAGAATGACACATGAATGGTTCTCTGATTAGTACATATTTTACAGATCACAGATAAACAGATGTCACTGAATGGTCATGAAACGGTTTATTTTATATTAAATTTACAGTTACTTTTAGTTCAAGTTTTGAATACAATGATTTTAACAACAGTATTTTGTTTTCATTGTTAAATATCTGTGGTAATCTCACAGACATTACTAAATAAAAACTTACATTATAACGTTCAAATTTCTAATTAATTACAAAACAAAAATACAAAAATCACAGTTAATACCATTTATATTCAAGGTATGTATGCAGTGAAATAATCAGCAGCTTCAGAGCACAAAGGATGCACTAGAAATGAAAACACAACAGGGTCCAATTACTAACTTGGTACAAGTACAAAGTTTGCACGAAACCACATCTTTTAGTCTACTTTTCAATAGACAAATTTAAGGCAACTTCTGATTGATATTTGTGGCTCTTAACAAATGTTACAAATTTAAGTGTAACAAACGTTACACTTAAATTGAAGGTTAGTAAAAATAAAAGTTATTGGCTCATATTTTGTCTGACAAAAGGGCAAAAATGAAGCTTAATTTAATAGTAATAGCCATAATATATTATGCACTTTGACGATGATTTCAAGTGGAGGTATAGTTTTTCTTATGATGGGACTGGTCATTTGAAAAGGTATCGAAGGCCTGATTGGCCCAGAAGTCTATTTTGCAACCACAGTCCTGTTAAGAAGCCATGTATTTTTTTTCCTCTTGAATGGGCATCAACATAACAAAAGCAGATCCTCCAGGCAGCAGATCATACAGGAAAACACTGGTGGTTATCATGCCCTCTTCAGTCGTTCTTGCAAGATGACAAATTCAGTCAACCCCCACAATCCATTATGCAGGAACACAGATTCCAAAATATTTTCTCAATTGCTCCAGAAACACAAAGGTGAGAACAGTGTGTGGTACAAGTCTAATGCCTGCTGGAACAAGACCCTGAGAGCAAATATAATAATGTTATAAAACAAGTGTATTAATAAAATTGTGTACAAATGTTATCATGACTAATAGAATGTTATGATACATACAGATGGCCAACATTTTTATTTTCCCTATACAATTTTAAAATAATTTAAAAATAACAGACTGTCCGACATCAAAATACAACCAAGCTTCACCTCTCTCCCTCTGCATAATCACCTTATAGAATGCCAGTGGTCCCAGTTTTGCTGTCTCCATTGCACAATGAACAACTCCCTAGTAGAGGGGATGTAAGCAGTACAATTTATAACAATATAACATAACACAAATTCAAAGACAGCATGTACACAGACACAGATACAACAGTTACCTTGTACTCCCCCTTGGAATTCATGAGTCGAGTTTTCAGTACATCCAGTGGCTGACAAAGGAATGTGGCACACCCGCCCTACAAGGAAGAATGAGTTTAGAACATAATAAAGCAACAGCGGTTCTACACAAATACAAAGTCATAGTGACTGCAAAAATACATGTTGTGTGCAAATGACATTTTTAGGTGCAAGTATGAAGGGTGATTTTTTTTTTTAATGCTAATGTATACACATTACAAAAGTAGTATCGTGTGCAAATCTGGCTACTCACTTTATTATAATCGGGTCCATTTTTACCTGATAATCTAAAATATTCAATACAGCACAGCACACTGACATTCATAGAAACACTGAAAAACCTTCTGATGAATCCAGTCGTTCAGAATTCCTGCATGACTGGATCGTCACAGGGCAATAAAATGATAGCACCAATTGTTGTATTGTGTGTTGACATTATGTGCTATGCCACCAGTCAGAGAATTATGTCGTTCGTCAGGGATATAGCAATAGTGTTTCACTGACTTAACTATGAATATCGTCTGGATTCAGACTTAATAAAAACAGATGGCTTACACAAAGGTAAGTCAGGCTGTGCAAGCGTACTCGCATGTGTGCAGCAGTTGTTGCATATCAGACCTCTGAATGTACGGAATTGGTTTCTGTACAATTAGAGTTCTATACGACAGGGCATTACAACGTGCCATACGTGCAAGGATACACATTGTGGGAGGAGGGCATTTAAATTGTACAGTATGGGCTGGCTCAGGGACTTCCATTCTACAATGCATTCTGTACTAACAGCAATACGTGCTGAGAACTTAAGATAGGGCATAGGCGTCGGAATGGGAGGACGAGGAGGACACATAATGAGAGTACTAGGGGGAAGCTGGAGACATGATGGGAATACTGAGGGACTGGAGACATGATTGGGAGTACTCTGGGGACTGGAGGTACATGATGGGGATACTAGGAAGACATGGTGTGGGATACTGGGGGGCTGAAGACATGATGGGGATACTGGGGAGCTGGAAACACCTGATGGGAACACAGGTGAGCTGGAGAGATAGATATAGAGGAAGGAGGAGATTATGGGTAGGGGGAGATGATAAGGTGAATGGGGAGGAGCTTATGAAGAGTAATTATGAAGGGGATAGAGAAATGATGAAGAGAATGCAGAGGGGATGAGAATAGAGAGATGATGAAGGGGAGAGGGGTGGTGAGAATGGAGAGATGATAAATTAAGAGGGGAGATGTATAGCATGCAGTGGAGTACATCTAGTGTGTGTGTGTGTGTATATTTATTTATTTTTAAACCTGCTAGGCATGCATTCAAGGATGCACAGCTGCGCACCCAATGGACTGACCCCCTTCGCAGCTGCACAATCACACAATCATACCTATTACACACCAAGGTGAAATGGGGGTGCCAAGGGTAGGGCCAAATTCTCGTCCCCCCCCCACAAAAAAAAAAGTTGCGCCATCCCTGAGATAGGTGGTATATAAGTAAGTGAGCTAAAATCCGCATGTGAGAGGGAAGTGTCATGGCAATGCACTAGCCACTTACGTAAGGATTTTAGTAATACGATGGGTATGGAATACGCTCAGGTTATCTGTTCAACCATTATTAAATATCAAAAAAATAAAACAGGGGTGTAAATAGGCGCAACCGCATGAGGCTCATGGTCGTCATTTATGTGTGGGTGTTTATATTTTTTAGAAGATTAACTTACCGCAATAGAGCTGGCTAAAAAGTGTGTGAATATATTATCAGACAGATAACCTGTATTCAATACCAGCTGCTTTGCCTGATCGTAACATGCCAGCTGTGTGAGAGGGGGTAAAGAGGGAAAACCATTAAAAATGAGCGATAGTTCAAGTCAGACATTCAGAGCAATGTAACTCTCAGGAAGAAAACAATCTGCTGTACAGGCAGTTACAAGGGATCATTTTAAGTTGTGTTTATGGTCTCACCTGTCCCACAGTTACTAGTGCTCCTCTGCTGGATGCCATGGTGGCGCCGGAGAATAGCTTCCGGAATCCCTCTAAATAATAATAACAGCTATATGTTTTTCACATTCACAAAATGGGCAAATATTCAATCTTTAAACATCTCACATTAAAATTACCTTCTCGAATGACTCTGAACATGCCATCTAGAGCGTGAGCATAGCTGGAGAAACAGTAAGGTGTGTGAGTATAATGCAATATCACACAGATTAAAAAAAACCAAAAGCTTCAGTCCATGTCAATGACCTTATCTAGGTATTACCGAGTGGCATAAAATAGTGTCATATAATGTCAAATGTACAAAGCTGCTGTGTACAGGTCAGCCAGAACACCATGAAAGCACAGTCATGAAGGTCTTGTAGTTGATGATGCAGACTGGTGGTAGGCTGTCCACAATAACCCTAAATCTAATCTAACGCACACAAGTCTTACTTGCGTCTCTGATGTGCTGGCAATTTCATATCATTCTGCATCCTGGGGAAAAAAAAGTAGAAGTTTATCTTTTTATATAGGAGCCCAGGTTCAAGGGTAGCAAGAAAAACTGTCCATATACACTATATGGGCAAAAGTATTCGGACACGTGACCATTACACAGATTGACATTGTATTAAAATACATATACTTTAATATGGAATTGGTCCCCTATTTGCAGCTATAGCAACTACCAAACTTGGAAGGGTTTCCACAAAAATTCGGGGTGTTTCTGTGGGAATTTGTGCCCGTTTATTCTGTACAGCATTTATGAGGTCAGGCACAGAGGATGGATGAGAAGACCTGGCTCACAATCTGCACTCCAGTTTATTCCAAAGATGCTCAATTGGGGTTGAGGGCTTTGTAAATACCAAACTGGATTTGGTGATGGAAGCTTGCATGCAGCTGATCGGCCATGGGAACTCATTCCATTAAGCTCCTGCTACGGAGACTGCATATCTAGGTGCTTGATATTATACAGCTGTGGCAATGGGTCATATTAAAACACCAGAATTCAATACTTAAAAAGTGTGGCTAAAAACTTTTGTCCATATAGTGTATCTAGGAGGAGACACTTCGAAGGCATGCTTTACTTCTTATAAATGTACCTCTCAGTGATATTCATTAATAGTGCTTGCATGTCAATATATCCCTGATGAACCTCACAGACTGTCAAATAAAACACCAGACCAAACAATAAATTTAATATAATATGAAAGCATCCTAGTGACCTCCATTCTACACAGACAGAATCTAGGTGACCACCACCCAATAATGACAACATCCTAGTCCTTTTCAAACATAAGAGGATACTGAGAACAGGCTACAGGAAATTTCCCTGTTAGTCCTATGGCCTATCCGCCACCGATTCTGAAAGAAAGGTATAATGAACAGTACACCTTTGCTAGCAATTAAAAAAAACTTTATTATTCAGACTTTTATAATGTATGCATTCATTGAATAAAGCATCATATGTTTTAAAGTTAGGAAATATATACAACCCCAAACCTACATAAATGAAATGAGATATTTTGAGTACTGCTGATAGATTTGCCTCTTTTTAGCAAACTGCTAAGTAATCACTTTTGTACCTTTCAAGAGCCAGCTATACTCTTGGAGGTGATGCACACATTGCATACTTACATATTTCCAGCCCAATGTGGTTTTGCAATTTTCACAGTAAATGTCTGCTACCGCATGAAGTCCTGTAAGTAATACACGCTCTTCTGCAGGACCACAACCCACATTAACACTGTGTTGAGAGACAAATGTAAATATAAAAAAACAGTGAAATCTGCAGTGTGTGCTACAAAAATCATTATAAGTGATAAACAAGGAACACATACACACCAACACAACAGATTTCTCAGAATCAATTGTCCAGAATTTTTTATCAGAAATTTTGGCACAGAGAGAGTTATATAGAGATCATATCACCCAATATTATTAAAATGTAAAAACTGTGCTTATTGGCAATCAGAATTAAACACTTCTATATCTCAGTATGACATGACCATTTTGTATAGACATTACTGCATTATACTGCCATTAATACATAGAAACCACAATGAGTTACATTTATCAGGAGCCTGTTGCTAATGCTTATAAAGAGTAAACACGCTGCAACAATGGATGCTCACTCGCCCTATCATTATAAAAGAGCAGATACCTACCAAGAAGTCTTTCTAGCAAAGGTACACCTTGCACATCATTACAGGTGCAAGAACCAATCCCTTTCGTATGTATAACACAGATTGGGAGCATTTCACAAAGTTCCTCATGCTGTTTTTCAGAGGACAATGTATAGAATCAATTTCGGCATGATCCCTAGCAGGTTCTGGCAAATAGTTCTAGGGCCAGATTTATTAAGCTACGGGAAAGGAAAAGTGGAGCGGTTTCCCATAGCAACAAATCAAGTTCTATCTGACATTTTCTAGTATGTAAAAGGAAAGCAAGAGCTAGAATCTGATTGGTTGCTATGGGCAACATCTCCACTTTTCCTTTCCTGCAGCTTAGTAAATCTGGCCCTTAGAATCTGTTAATGCAAAAATGCTGCAAATCAACCTTTACATCACTATATGCATCCATTGTTGCAGTCTATTGAATCTTTATAACCAGCTTTAGCAACCAGATAATCATAAGTGTTGCACAGTGCAGCAATGGATCTTATGGCAACATAAGATAGGGTGGGATAGTGATAGGGCGGAACTCTGTTGTGTGATAATGGCATCCTGGAGTCATAAACAAAACATACGTGTGCATACACACACACACACACACACACACACAGTTTCCATAGAACACTCACCTGACATTAACCATGTCTGCAGGAGTCCCCACAAACCCACCTGTAAAACCTAAAATATAAAAATAAAATATAAAAACAAGTTACGATTAAGCACACTCTAAGTTTTAGCTCTTTGTTCCATCATAATTTTAAAACAAGACAGCTGTCAGATATGACATTGAACAAACAAGGTTGACAAGCCCTAAAGGCAAACAGCATTGTGAAAAGTCACAGCTCATGGAAACATCCTAGGAGCAGGCAGAAGTAGGAATTAACAAGGAGGGTCAGGTTGTCGCATATGGCTCATCAAATTACATGTATGAAAGCCCAATGCACCCTCCACTGGGTTTAAACCAATTAGAGAGAACACACTACAACAATCACACTTCTTCCCATTAGTCTCCTCTGTCAAAAGACATTCTTTCACAGGTGTTAAATAAGATGAGGGAGAGGGGACAGTAAGATGTAGACAAAGCTGCACACTGTTGCATAAGCTTGACTTAACTTTACATGGATGTGTGTCAGGAAGGGGTGTTAATAGCAACAACAAAGAAAAAGACCAAGGGTCAGATTTACTAAGCTGCTGAAAAGTAAAAGTGCAGATATCCAGCAGCTCTTTCCTATTACATACTAGAGAATGTCAGCTAGAATTTGATTGGTTGCTATGGGCAATACCTCCACTTTTGAAAACCTGCAGCTTGCACTTATATGCACTTGGACAAACCATGCTGCCAGGGTCGTAACTAGAACTTTGTGGGCCCCATAGCAGAATATTAAAGAGGCCCATAAGTCAGGACCCTGCCATATATTTTAAAAAATATTTTAATAGTACACTAGGGTCTGACTATTTGTTAATCTATGTTGGAAACTATGAGAAGTGTCCTTGGAAAGATTTTTGGACAACAAAACTCATATATTAGAAACATTATCAAAACATATTTATTTTAACCAATAGCTCAGCGCCAGGGTTGATGTTATGACAGCACTGCTTACAAAAGAGCTGGTGGTAGCTCTCAGACAAAAAGTAAAAACAGGTAAGGTGGTACCCATTGCAACCCCTGTAGTCATGCCCTTGATGATGCCATATGCAGGATGCAATTGTTGCATTGCTTATAAGTAATGGCAAAAAACTTAACATGGGTGTAGAAATAGGGAATTAGAAAAGAATATTCAAATAAACAGCACGTGGCATAAAAGGAAAATACATGGAGGTGGAAAGTCTACTGGGAGAGGGAGCAAGTTCAAGGTGGGAGGCATTATGGGAGAACTCAAAAAAGTAGGAATGAAAGAAAGGAAAATTGAGGCAGAGGTCACTGACAGAAAACAGAGCATGAGTTATACAGCATTCTAAATGATATAGTTATTTAGTTAACATGTAGCATCACTGGAAACTCAATAAAGCCACACTATTTTTACATTCATGGTAACTCTTAATACTAAAATATAAAAAAAAAAAAAATTAAGAGGATGTGAGAACTATATTACATTTTATGATGTGGTAACAATGTGAGAAATGCTGCAGTGTCACAAACTGCACACTTACCTGAAAGACTTCTTGTACTAATTTCTTGATGGAGACAGACAACACTTACCAGTGTTTACTGCCCAAAGATGCTCAAAAATCTTGTTAAATGATTTGATCTTTTGGAGCTCATAATATGCCAAATCAATGATGGAAAGATATCTTTTGATTTTTAAAAGTGTGTACTATGTCTATTAGGAGATCTGTGGACAGTACACACTGGTAAGATATCTGGTAAAACTGTCTTTTGATTGGGTGATCTGAAAGATTATCTGCAGAAAATCTCAGTCACAAATAAGTCAGAAAATACCGGTCACATCCTGGACTACCATTTCTGGTTATGGGGCAGTCCCGGACTGATAATTCTTGTTGCGGACATTTCTATTACCTGCCCTTAGAAGCTGCTGGGACTCTCTCTGGGACTAATCTTGTTATGTGCTCATTATCCTACACCTGTGCCCTGGGTTTATTATCCCATGATTCCAGAGCAAGGTGTGGGTCATTTTTTTTTCCCTGTTAGCTGCTTCATGCGCTTCTTAGCTGTGGTCCTGTTATCGGATTCTCCCTGTCTCCTGGATGCCTGCTTTTATCAGTCAAGCTGCTCACTCTCTGGACTTAATTTGGACTTTCTTGCTTACAATCTGTGTATTTATTTTACCTGCATATTTCTCCTGTGGACTCATTTGGACTCTTTGCATTCCCGGTATCCTTGTGTTTTCTACCTGTTATCTGTGCTTATTTCTGCATACTCCTGTGTTATGTCTCCTGTATCATCTGTTTCCTCCTCCAATAAACCTCCCCAGTTTCTGAGCTACCTTATAGTGTCGTCCTAGTATTTGTAACAGAATGACCAACCAAAACTGTGCTGCCAGAGAACTTGTCTCTATGACATCTCCCTACCTTGACTAGCAAAATCCTGGGATTCCTTCTGCCATAGGCTCCAGTGATGTCCATCTGTTTAGTGCTTTACATTTGGATGTGGTGCTACTTCATTCCCAAATAGCACAAGTTCTATCTTTATTGCCTGGTCTATTGGAGAAGCTGTCCTGCTCCTTACAGTCACCACCAGCTACTTCTTGGTTGCTTCAGGGACTGTCTCCTGTATTGCGACCTGCCATGGAACCGCAGCCAAGCCCGTCCCCACTATCAGGGGCTCCAGTGAACACCAGACCAATTGTTCGACTCCGCATTCAGGAAGGCAGTCATAACATCCCTGATGGTGTCTTGTTTGAACCTCCTGAGCCCTCTTTCACTAGATACCAATTTGGTACTCTCAGTTGCCAGCACTAAATAATTAGCGCTGTGTGGTGTCCGTTCACCTCTCACTGTGAAAGAGCGAAGTTTTTCAAAAGTACCACAACCTTTGTCTTTATTGTGCTGGTCAAGGACACTGCCCAGTGAGATGTACCTGCGGGCCAGCAAAATGTGCCCATGCCTGCTGTCCAGCCTTGCCACCCCAGAGGGGGAATCAAGCCTTGCCTACCAGTCCATTGTGCATGTTGTCCCAGAGGGGAGCTCTTGCCCTACTATCCCAGCCGTGACCACACCCCCTGCCCATCTGCCTGAGGCCACACCACCTGCCCAGCCGCCCCTGCCAGAACTTGAGATCCAGCCATCAGAAACAGAGGACTTGCATTATTTTGAGGGGGACTTGAAACTATTTGTTTGCCTGGTGGACATTTGTTTGAGGAGGTTTCAGGTTGAAGTAGAAACCAAAGAATAAATGGTGGTGATGGAAATGATCAGGCATCATCAAGAATGAGTGTTAAGCACACCTGGGATCCCATCCTTTGAGACTTCCGAGCCTTCTGTGAGGCAGTGACCAGAAGATATGCACCAGTGGTCAACACACTCTTTCCTGGGTCCCTCTTCAAAACAGCCAACCGCAATCCCAGTCTCTACTTCAAATACCATCTATGGCCTAGATCCAGACTTGGGTATAACAGGAACCTTAGGCAAGTCATTTGCATAAGTCCCATGTCCCAGAACATTCGACCACCATATATTCTGTGTGCGTACTTACGGTCGTACGTAGCTTAGTTACGTATGACAGTAAGTACGCACATATTTACAAAGGTCATATCCCTGCCATACAGACGGGGATAGCCATGTAAATTAGGGGTCGAGGGTGGGGAAGCCCCGTTACGACTATGCACGGCCGCAGACATTGTCGTAAAAACTTAAGGTAGGAATCTGGACACGTATGTCTCCAGATTTACTACCGTCAGCGAGGAGTGCAGGTGGCATGCACTCCTCACTACGTGCGTGTACCTATGGGGTCTGGATCTGGGCCTAATGTCAGTACCATCTTGAGGATGAACTCTTATCCCAAAAGCCTCCACTGACATCACCTTCTGGTTTCTCGTCTAGTAAGAACAAAAAATCCAGAAGGAAGAAGTAGAGTCTGGGGGTGTTCTGGGAGGCGTCCAGAATCTGCCTTCCAGAGGGGGACATGCTGTTATATCCAGGACTGCCATTTCTGATTATGCCTCTAGGGGCAGTCCTGGACTGATAATTCCACTGGTAGTGGAAATATTACCTGCCCCTAGAGGCTGCTGTGGAACACACTCTCTGGGACTAATCTTGTTATGTGATCGTTTTCCTACACCTGTGCTTTGTGTTTATTATCCCATGATTATAGAGCAAGGTGTTGGTCATTTTTTCCTGTGCTTCTCAGCTTCGGTCCTATTATCTGATTGTCCCTGTCTCCTGAATCCCTGCTTTTACCAGTCAAGCTGCTCACTCTCTGGACTTAATTTGGACTTTCTTGCTTACAACCTGTGGATCTACTTCACCTGCATATTTCTCCTGTGGACTCATTTGGAATCTTTGCTTTCCCAGTATCATTGTGTTTTCTACTTGTTCTCTGTGCTTATTTCTACACACTCCTGTGTTACGTTTCCTGTATCATCCATGTCCTCCTCCAATATACCTCACCAGTTCTTGAACTAACACATTGTGTCGTCCTACTATTCGTAACAATACCCTGCTTAAATGACAGCCTGTGTCATTATAGGTGTCTTTTTTTCTTAGCTGTGTTTTTTCCCCTATTACATCCCCTCACCTATGTACCCCTGGGTCTTCCCAACCTACATATTTCTGGCCCATCACTTTCTCTCACCCCCCTTTTTTTTTTTTAAATTCTGCCCTAAACAGAGGGTTTATTTTCTAATACATGTTTTATGAGGGTACTCACCCACTCCAGCAAACCAGCGCTACACTCCGGATGAAAGATCACTTCTGCCAGGTAGGGCCTCAGGAGGTATTTTTTTTTTATTTAACTTTATTTTTTATTTTTTCTAAACATCTCTTTTTGGGTGGATTTCTTTCACTTTTTTTTTTTTTTTACTCATTATGGGGGGTTCCTGGGCTACCAGAAATCCAGGGTGGCTGACTTTCAAAGCTGGAGATACTGGAGAGAAGCGATAAAAGCCGGTATGGGGATAGGGCTTAAAGACGCGATTTATGCAAATCACTTCCCAAAGCCAGGTCCCCTGATCATCAATGGTCATTTTCAAAGTATTACTAGGGGTGATTGAGTCATTAGATCCTGCCCAGTCCCTAGTATCATTATGAATAATAGTGTTGCTAGGCTGGGAGGCGGGAATTAAGGCAGTGGTTTGCATGAAACCACAGCCTCAAGTGCCCTGAAGCAGATTTTCCGGCTTTCCCTGGATACTTGGAGAACTTCCCCAATTTCAGAAGTCTCCTGGATATTCTGGGACAGTTGGCAACCCTGAATTCACTGTGATTGATGTAGTAAGATTTATTATGGTTAAAGATTAGTTTTTAATTCTTCCCTTTTGACTTATGCAGAGTAATTACTTTTATTATTGCCTATAATTGCATTTGATTTTTAATACTATAAAAATGAATCATTAACATACATTGTGACAACAACAGCAAAAATAAGATGAACAAAATCTCCTAAAGGTAATAAAAGAATTACTTTACAATATTCAATTTTGTTATTATTCTTTATTGACCGCAGATGGGGGGGGGCTTTTACAAATCAAAATTTTCTTAATTGCAAGCCAATAAGAACAACTGCCAAAGATTTACAGGAAATTAAATTGTGATATCTTACCGCCAAACGCTCCCAAAAGTACCTTCTGATAGAATGGAAGGGGGGCATTATTGTCCTGGGCCAGACGATCACGTACAGTCTCATAGATGGCAAAGCGGGTCAAGGAGTAGGTTATCTTTAGAAGCAGGGAGAAGTAAAACAATGTTTAATTTTGATGTAGTGGTGGTGAAGAAAGCTGAAACAGTTCATAAGAACAAGTCAACAGCAGCTATGGAAATTGTACTGTCAATTTCAGATTTTCTTCTAAGAAAAAAAGTCTGTGTTCCAGGACACAACAGTAACTTAAAAAAAAAAAAAAAAAAATCAAGATCACTAAATTACAGCAGTAAGGAAATATGTGACACTAACACAAACTTTGATTCCAATTATTCAGAATCTAGCTTCAAATAAATTTGAACGATCAAAGGAAAAGGGACTTCCAGTTCTTTTACAGCTATTGGCACTAAAACAAAAATTAAAAAGGGTTATTTTTAGGAATTATATTCACATCAGGCTGGATCCAGACTTAAGTAAGTGCTTGAAATTAGTTACTCCTGGGCTAAACCATGTTGATTGCTAGGGAGTCATATTTCATCTGTTGCAAACAGTATTAGAGTTGAGAGGTGACGTTTCCTATCCCAAGTCTAAATAACAGTGTGATAGTAAAGCTGCTAAAATTCTATTATGAAAAATACTTATTCACACATATTACATATGTTGTAGCCTAAAAATACAAATTAAAAGTAGATAGACACATAAAAAATGGAACCGGTGTCTGCAGACACTAGGTTCCTAATTACTTAAAAATAACATTCACATAAACAATGTTGTCTAGATTTCAGTGGGGCACACTAAAGCTGGCTACACACTAGAGCGATTATCGGCCCAAACGCATGATTATCGTGGATTGGGCCAAATATCGCTCTAGTGTATGGTACAGATTTTTTGGGGAAAACGTTCCAAAAACGCTCTGCCCCGATTATCTCATCGCATGGGAATCTTAAATGATTATTGTTTTTTGTTAGAAAAATCGTCCCGTGTGTGGGCATTTACGATAATCATTCAAGATTACCATGGAGAGAGGGCAGAGCGCTTCAGAACCCCACATGCTGATAGGCTGCAGCGCTATGTCCGCTCTCCCTCTGTCTGGCTATATAGCGCTGTATAGCCAGACAGAGGGAGAGAGGACACAGCGTTGCAGCCTGTCAGTGTGAAAGCTGGGTCTCCTGTCAAGATTGACAGGAGACATAGCCAATCAGAGAGAGACTGCATCCAGCCAATAGGCTGGCTGCAGGCTCTACAACAGAGATTATCGCCCCAGTGTATGGTGCCGATATCGGGACTTTTCCCCAGGGGAAAATCGTCCCTTTTATCGGCAGCAACATGCTGTGAGCGATAATCGCTCTAGTGTGTGCCCAGCTTAATACTGTTTGCAGCAGATGAAATCAATTTTTGCAGTATTCCCGGTATGTCAACGTCCTGTTTATCGGCAGCCACATGCTGGGAGCGATAATCGCTCTAGTGTGTGCCCAGCTTTAGGTAATAATATCCTTCAGGGGAATAAATTCACAAGTCTTTAATGGTCCAATCAAGGGAGCAAAGTGTAATATATTCACCCGTACTTTATATGGACTTCAAGTCGTTTTGCAGGTTACTTTTTCAAAACTAGTTGGATCATAGTTCTATAAGGACTCAGCAAAGAAAAGAGGTGATCCCAAAGGACAATGAGTTAATTGAGTTGAATAATGTATGAAAAATTGTATATTTATGATGTGTGTAGGTGGATTCCCTGGAAGTATTTCTGAGAGAACCTTAAGAAAATTATAACAACTCTAGATGCCATACATGAGAGACTCTAGTCTAAATAAACTTTTTGGGATAAAAAACTTTTAAGGGGATGGAGGGAGAAAACACCTTTAGAAATTCCAGAGAACTCTAAAGACTCTGGGAATTCCTCAAACTCTGAAATCTTTAAAGAAACTCTAAAGAAACCACTGAACCACAAAAGTAAATTTTCTGAGTAGTTATGGGTAAAATTCTCTTTACATAAATATCCAATATCCTCTAATCAGAATCGATGTAAATAACAAAGGGCTGGATCCAGAACAACGTCCCTCGGCGGAAATACGTCCGTCAGATGCTGATGAGTTACTGCGCATGCGTAGTAACTATTTTACGTAATCTACGTATCGTTTTGTTACGTAGATTGTGTATATGCGGTCTTAAAGAGTACATTAGATTACATAAAAGGCCCCATATATGCGATGGACCGCATATACGCAATCTACGCAACGAAACGATACGTAGATTACGTAAAATAGTTACTACGCATGCGTAGTAACTGTCCTCGGCATCTGACAGACGTATTTCCGCCGAGGTACTTTGTTCTGGATCCGGGCCATTATGTCTATGTTTGTATTGATGTCTCTTGTATTTATGAAAATATTGTTAAAATTTACCAGTATTATTATCATCATCATCTAGATATCTGTATATGTTTCTCCCTATTGGTGGTGTTTCTCTCTTTCAGTTTGGAGAATTTTCCTTACATGAAAAAGTAACAAAATTTACAAAAGCCGCAAGCTGGTGTCTGACTGAATTTCCGGTTCTTTCCCGTTAAGGAGGGAGGAGATCGAGATATGTGCTTCATTCCTTTCTATTTTCCTCTGAAGAAACTGTCTTGAAGGACAGTGAAACGCATCAGGTTTATACTCATTGATTGTCTGGACTCTAAATTGTGGAGACACTTGATCGGGACCCAATAAACCAAGAGGCCGTGGGATGTAAAATTGTGAAAAAATTGCTGCACGGCCGAGCCAGCAAACAGCTGAGTGGACTTTAAATCGGAGCACAATCCGCAAACTGAGCAGTGTTTGAACAACCGTACAGCGTCAGTTGCGGTGGCAGTGAGTAATTACCTAATTCTGCCGGCTTATATTTGATAATTTATCCACTGCCTGAGAAATATCTATACGGCTCATTCTTTTTGTATATACCATCAAGAGTCACATCGGCTCTGGAATCCTGCACTATTAAGTGTTAATTACCTCTTACTTCTGCTCTATTCAACTGACGCTTACATTTGTCCACTATTAACCCGCTGAGTCCTTATAGAACTATGATCGCACTAGTTTCGAAAAATTAACCTGCGAAACGACTTGAAGTCCATATAAAAGTACGGGTGAATATATTACACTTTGCTCCCTTGGGGTTATCAACAGATTGGTCCATTAAAGACTTGGAGAACGTGTCAATTAATTCCCCTGAAAGATGTTATTACCTTAGTGTGCCTCACTGAGATCTAGACAACATTGTTTATGTGAATGTTATTTTTAAGTAATTAGGAACCTATTGGCTGCAGACACCGGTTCCATTTTTTATTTGTCTATCTACTTTTAATTTGTATTTTTAGGTTACAACATATGTAATATGAGTGAATAAATATTTTTCATAATAGAATTTTTGCAGCGCTCCTCATACATTGTATGCTTTTGTTTTTGGTGACTAGGATCACACAGATCCTTAAAGGAGTGAGCAGCAGACATAAAATTCTTTGAGTTTAAACTTTTTACTGCTTTCCTTTATCATTCTTATTTTTCTGTAGCACTCGCATATATCCCTAAAAGGCATAATTTCTCTTTTGATAGTAAAGCTGGTCAGTATCTGTGTGCAGTAAGCAATTTAAAGATTTATCCCTGCATGCAAAGAATACAATTAACTTGACTCCCCTTGCAATCAACATGGTTTAGCCCAACTAACTAATTTCAAGCACTTACTTAAGTCTGGATCCAGTCCATCATGTTGATGTCCAGGGTCTTGTTTCAAAATGATGTCTTCCTCGTCTATGTTTTATTTATACGCTGAACACATTTCTAAAAGGGAAGTCCCAATGATAAACTAAATGGAAGCTAGATATTCACAACTTTGGGAATTGGACAGTTAATAACAATCAAAGTGCAAAAATGCATGCTCTTTTCATGGGAGAAAATGTACATCACTGTAATTTCTAAAGCATCTTACCTGTCTGAATAATGATGCACTCAGACCATTGTATAATGCAAAGAACCCATCATTTTTTATGACTGTAATAGCCATGCCAGTCATTCTCATTTTAACCTCCTGTTGGGTTTGTAGATGAACCTAGACATTGGGACAAAGCGAGTCATGAGACACCAGGAGAGAAAACATTTTAACAACATCTGCTTATTTTGTGCATAAACACACTGCTCACTGCAACAATCACTAAATATTACACCAACTGAGCAAAACCTAAAGCAGTCTTCTCCAACCCACGGCCTATGGGTCACATGTGGACCAGGACTATGAATGTGGCACAACACAAAATCATAAACTTACTGAAAACATTAAGAGATTTTGGGCTTACTTTGTGTACTAGGCATAGCTCTGCTGCCCGCCATACACTCTTGCTATTTGTATGCATGTATTGCTTACGTTTTACGCCAATGTGTGGCTTCCAGAGCGTTACCTTCCATGCGCAGACAGTTGAATTGACACCATCAGATGTTACACGTGCTTATGGTAACTTGGCGAGTAAAACGCGATTATTGATATTTCAAACTACCTTTGTAAATGATAGGCATTTATTTTCATTTAAAATACATGTAAATGGGGGCGTATCCTGGCGCTTAGTGAGAGACAAGACGTGCGGGTGCTGTGCTCTGTTTGGTAGACTTAATTTCGGGAGAATAGTGCATGATTTAGGTGCCCGCCTACTGCCCACTCCCGCCTCCTTACATCCTTCCCGTTGCCTGGGTGACCATTCTCTCGACCGAGCCAGTGATCGTGAGCTGCCCCGCGGGCTCCGGCCTGGTGAGAGGCATGTGACGCTACCTTTGGCGTCCTCACTCCCCTCTCCCCCGCTGAACAAGTGACTAAATTAAGGCTTTTATAACTGCTGAATCACCCAGGCTGGCCGCACATCTCTACATCCAACCCTGTAACCGATACAGATCCCCTGGTCTCCTCTCCTTAGCAATCAGTGGCCTCTGGTGGAGTCCTGGACACACACTCTCTGCAGGGGGGCACCAGGCAAAGTGGTCCCTACACCCACTAGAGCCTATTTGACTGGGCTCACTATCCCTCCTACAAATCCAGGGGCAGAACTGTAGAAAAGTTCCTACACTAAAACCCGGACATTTGACTTTTCTCCACTGAGAAGTTATAACGAGCCCACAGATCTATCCAGGCATCCCCCCCCCTCACTAGAGGGTGCAAATTACCAGAATATAAATCCCTAGCGAAATAGAAAAAACAAAAAAAAAATGATATATATATTATAACTCATACAATACAGAGATTTTTTTCCCTAAGCACCAACCCACTGAAAGCTGGACCCAGTGTGGCTCTATGCATAATCTTGCTTACTCCAATTCTTCACTGTAGTTGACGTGGGACAATTTGTTAAAACTTTCCCTGCTCAACCTTTTACTCTCAACTCAACGTCTCCTCTGTTCCAGTGGATCTGCAAGCTGACCAAGATACCTTTCAACCCACTCTCCTCTATATTAATTCCTTCCTAGAGGGTTTGCCGCTGTCTCACCTCTCTGGGGAAGACCTCTTGCTGCTAAATTTCCAGTGGAACGATAATGGAGATCACTCAGGTTATCAAATTTCTGCCTCTGGTGAAGGTCCCTGGCCCAGACGTGTTCATTAACAAATTCTATATCCAATTTGCAGAAGAAATTGCCCCGAAACTGGCTGACCTATTTAAGCTGATACACGAAGGTGGAGCTTTTCCAATGGAGATGCTAGAGTCTAGAATTATTACCATTTCTAAACCGAATTGTCAAAACTACGCCCCATAGCCTTACTAAATTTAGATCTCAAGATCTATGCAAAACTATTGGCAAATCGCCTTTCCTCAATTCTTCCAAAACTAGTTCATCCCGATCAGATGGGCTTTTTGCACAATAGACAAGCTCCTGACGGAACCAGACGAGTCCTGGATGTGGTAGACCTGCTGTCCTCCACGGGGGGGCCAGGGCCTTCTCCTCTCATTAGACGCGGAGAAGGCCTTTGACAGCCTTCGTTGGGGCTATCTGCGGGAGGTCCTCCTCCAACTGGGATTCCAGGGGGTCCTTTTTCCTTTCCATCCTAGCTCTATATACTTCTCCTAATGCATGTATTTTTTGCAACGGATTCCTATCTAAACATATTCAAATCACTAACGGCACAAGACAAGAATGTCCCCATTAATCTTTGCGCTGCCTATGGAACCGCTAGCGACTAAGATCCGTACAGCCTCATCTCTTCCCGGCATTCACTTTGCTTACCAGCCCCATAAGATTTGACTGTTTGCAGAAGATGTCTTAGTGTTTATATCTCATCCTCTATCTTCACTCATGTCCCTGCACACCATCTTAAAAAATTTCAGTAAAGCATCTCTATATAAACTCAATTCCTCCAAAATTGGGTCTTCTACAATCTCGCTACCCCTAGGTATGGAAATCTGAATCCTTGTCTTACCTAGGGATTCCCTCTCCCTTTATCAAGAGGCCTGCATACTGGCACAGATACGAGACTGGAACCTCCCTTTCTTGGCCAGAAACCCTGGGTCAACTTGGAGACTTTTATCCCTTCCTTTTTCACCACAGTAGACCTACTCTGGACCCCCTCCCCATTGAGACCTGTCGGTAAACCCCCACTACTGTGTATTTGGCATGCAATTAGTGTTTGGGACAGCAGTATTGTCGCTAATTGGCTCTTTTCTCTCCCCTCTAGTAATATCTCACTTATGGCTATCTCTAAACTGAACCCACATTTTAATCTAAAAACTTGGACTTCTAAAAGGTATCCATTCCCTCCAACAGATTCTACAGGGATCAACCCCCCACCCGTTTAATCAGATACAGGTTGAATTCTCCCTCCCAATCACGGACCAGTTTAAATATCTCCAATTAACGCAATGGTGTTAGAGCATTAGGAAACGAGGACCCCCTATGTCTTCTCTTCCAGAGCCCTTTCTATCTCGACTATCACCTTCCCTTTCCCAAAGGCTGATCGCTTTTTGGTATGATACATTGTGTCCTGACCCAGCTGCTGCTAAACTTAAGTCTCAATTAGCTTGGCAATGAGGTTTGTCATAATCAATGGGAATTGATTTACTCCTCGGCTTTTAAACTCTCCACTTGCATCGATCATACTGAAAGACAGGTTAAACTCCTGCACCGAATTCTGGTCCCAAATTTCTCAACTAGCTACCGCAGTCTGTATAATGGATATTATGCTCCCCCCGGAGGCCCCCCCTGCTGCATCTTTATCCTTCCACAATCTCTAAAGATAAATGGTATGTTCTAGGCCATATTTTGTTGGCGGCAAAAGCTGCAATTGGGTCAGGCATGGAGATCTTCACTTCCACCCTCTGTAGCTAAAATTAATTTTAACTATAATATGGAAACCCTTGACACCCCATACTCAGCCACGCCCACTTCCCCCATAATTAAGGGGATTTACTGGGTGGAATATGTGGTGCAAAACACTATACCCATCTCTGGTGGTTCTCCTGTGGGTTGTGAATCCCCTGAGAAGTCTGATTCCTCAGATTTCGACCCCCTATAGCTAAGTAGCTGTCCAATGGTTCTATTTCCCTATATTAGCTTGGACTCGATATAAAGATCTTTGTTCAGGACCCCTATACAAGGGGCGAATCGTGTACGTGTTGTCTCGTTTACCCGCCTACATGTAAATGTTAGATGATTCGTTTAACCTGTATGTGTAATCTTCCCTTCTCTCCTCCTCCCCCTTTTTTCTTTTATTATTTTTCAATGGCTTGTTAGAACACTTATTTTTTACAGTCACTATGACACTGCAAAAATGTATACAGTTATTCCATCTTAACCTTAAAAACAATCACTGTTGCACCTTGACTGCTATCCTTCTAAGAGGTACCTAGCATTAATAATTCAAAAGCAACAAAAAATATATTTATAGCTTTAACTACAGGTTATACATATTGGCGTATCGGAACGGGGGCAGCACCAGGCCCAGCAGAGGGGGGGGGAGGCACGGGGGACGTGGCGCAGACATTCCCGGAAACCGGCAGGCAGGCAGCTCATACAGGAGGTTCCTTTATGAGCTGCTGTAAAAGTTACATAGAGCAGCTAATTTCAGCTGCTCTCTGTAACTACCGCAGACACTCATACAGGAACTTACTCTATAAGGAGGAAGAGGTAAGGTAAGATAACATGATTGGGGGAGGG
>WWET01003904.1:44200-55996 GCA_011038615.1 Limnodynastes dumerilii | reverse complement strand
TAGCGGCCTGTCCTCTAAACTGGACCTCCCAGTTTAAATACCTAGGTATTCTGATATCTAATGATATGTGTGAGTTCTCCTCCCTTAATTTGACACCCCTTATTGCTAAGTTGGAAGTCAGGATGAAGGTATGGAGTGGTCTGCCCCTTACTGTAATGGGTCGGGTTAATCTCCTGAAAATGATTGTCCAGCCCAAATTACTCTATGTACTTCTTCAGTCCCCAGTCCCAATAAAACTTGGAATATTTCGGAAGTTACACTCATTGTTCGTTTCCTTTGTATGGGGGAATAAGCGGGTCAGAATTAGAAGGGAAAATCTTTGTAGGCCTAGAGAGAGGGCAGGTATGGGTCTGCCTGATCTTCTATTCTATTATTATGCTGCTCAGCTATCCCACTTGAGAGATTGGGTTATTGACTCCCCCCACGGTGACCTGCATTGGACTTTGGTTGAGCAGGCTGGGTTTGGCCATACGCCCTCGCAGGCTTTACTGGCAGGCTCATATCCACGTAATTCTGCGCCTATTATCCTGCAGGCACAGAGGGTATGGAGGTGGGCACATGTTTTATTCAAAGGAGAGGGGGTGGACCCTGCAGCTCCGCTTTGGCATAACTCCAGTTTCCCTGTCATTAGGCACTTTGAGGGCTCCGGGGTTTGGCATAGGAGGGAGGTGGTTTCATTTCACCAAATCATGCGAAACTCCACCCTGAAATCCTTTTCACAATTGCGGGAGGAGTTCTCCCTGCCTGCCTCGATGTGGTTGGATTATTTTAAGCTTCAGCATATGTTTAGAGCACAATTTGAGCAAGCCCCTCCTAATCTAACTCCCTCTCCGGTCAGATTGTTGATTCTTGATGTCGGGGAGGAGCATGTAATCTCTAAAATCTATTCTGCACTAACCATGGCTAAACCAGACTCATCTTTAACTAGGCTTCGTATGCAATGGGAGGCTGATCTGGGCTCACTCGATGAGGAGGACTGGGATGAGGTACTGAGTAGCTCTCAGGGGATGACGGCTAACATCAGATTCCAACAGATACAAATTTATATTACTCATCGGGTATACCTCACGCCAGCTAGGTTATGTAAAATTAAGGCCTCAGGTTTCCACGCCTGTCCAAAGTGTGGGGAGCTATATGCTCAATTTATGCATTTAATTTGGTCCTGCCCAAGGGTACAGGGGTTTTGAAGAGATGTCCTTAGATGCATAGAAGTCACGGGTGTGGTTCTCCCGAGCAGTGATCCTAGGTGGTGTCTATTTGGTTTAGGATTGGAGAATCATTTTACTCTGTATAGGCAAACATATGTTAAGTATCTGTGTATGTGGGCTAAGGTCTGCATTGAAAGGACCTGGTGCGCCTCTGCTCCTGCGTTGGTTGGTGACTGGATCCGGCTAGTGAACACATCTCTGGCTCATGAGCAATTTACGTATGAAAGTAGAGGATCCCTTCAGAAATTTCATAAAGTGTGGGATGACTGGCTGAACTCAGTCCATTATGGGAGCTCCATAGCAGAGGGTACCTGATTTAATAATGATAATACTGGATATATAAACCAAAGCGTGTATAAACTCAGGCAATTTATGTAACCCTTGATGACTTGTGAATTATTGAACTGATGCTGCTATGTCAATCTATTTAATATGGTGAGAATGTAACTGATTATATAGGTTATAATTCACTGAAGTGCACGGATTCATTTCTATATGTTATTCACTGGCAATATCTGTATAATATGTTTATGCTGAAATGATTGTATTGCTGACATTGAAAAGTTTAATAAAAATCATTTGCTTAAAAAAAAACAAAACAAAAACAAAAAAGAAATGTGAGGATTTAGTTGAGATGAGTTATCAAAGAGCTAGGGACACAGCCAGGAGAATCTCCTGGTATACAAAGAGAAACAGAGGCCCAATAAAAATGTTGTTCAGAGGGCTACTAAGAAACATCTGGTAGAAAGATCTGAAAAGGATAAAATAGTGTGCCCTTTTGCCACCAATTACTCACAAGCAGAAAGTAACATTAGGAAGATCTTAGCTAAACACTGGAATATGCTCACTATGGACCCAGTTTTAGGTCCCTGTTTGTCGGAGACCGACAATATATTTTAGGAAGGCTAGGAATTTAAAATCAGCTCTAGCCCCTAGCTTGTTGCCCTTAGAGGAGAACATGAATAAGTCGGGGTTCCTAAAAACAACAGGATACTATTCCTGCGGTTCTTGTAAAGCCTGTAGGTTCTGCCATACGGAACACAAGACATTTGCAGGAACAGGGGGAGATGGTGTGTTTAAGATAAAATCCCATCCAAATTGTCTGAGTAACCACGTCATTTATCTCTTGGAATGTGGTTGCGGCCTAAGATATGTAGGCAAAACAAAAAGATGTTTTAAACAGAGCGTTGGAACACATGCGCAATATTACGAATAAGGTCATGAACCATAGCGTTCCACGCCACTTTGCGCAGACCCACAACTCTAAACTGGACATGCTGAGAATAAAATCCATTACATTTATCCCCAAAAATTTAAGAGGGTGTGACAGGGTGAAAACACTCTCCCAACGAGAGTCCTATTGGATCTTCACTTTAGATACCCTAACACCTAAAGGTCTTAACGAAGGTTCCGACCTTACACCCTTTCTCTAGTTCCCCTAAGCTGTTGGATTCCTTCTGCTGGTTAATATTTTTTTATTTATTTCTCTTCTGTCTTGAGTGCAGTTTTTGTACATGAATCTATTTCTTTAGTCTATAAGATATTCTGCAATGCCTTTTTAGAACACCCCTATTGACTATAGGGTTGTCTAAACAGATAGCATGAGGCTTGTCCCACAAGTTTCTTTTATTAAAGAACATACCCTAGAGAATTTTCTAACAAAAAGAAATTAATTAAATAAAAAGGAAATTTTTAAAATAATTTTTATTATCTCTACCAAGGGATGAAATAATCCCTAATTATATACGCTACACATTGTGGTTTGGGGAGAAACTTGTAGTGTCCTTGAGTGCAATATCATCCTTATGTAGTATTTTAGGGAGCATCCCATCCTCCTCCTTATATATAGGAGGTTTATATGTAAAAACATGTGTATATTTATATATTTTTAAGAAATTGATTTAATTTAATTGAATTTAATAGTAAATACTCTAGCTTTTAGCAATCTTAGCAGTGGTGCTGGCATTTTTTAAATTCTAACACTTTAAATTATTATATTACAACTGACAATATGTATATTTCTTGTCAAGGCAATAGTTTTATTCCTAAAATGTCATTTTAAATATGCGGCTGAGTCTTTGCTATGTATAACCGTTTTAATGAGGTATTCTAATGTGTATTTACAAGTCATATGATGTGAGATGTTAAGGTCTTTGATCCATTGGCCCTCCGGTTATTTAAACAGAGTTTTGCACCCGCCCGCTACGCCCCCTGATGAAGTCTAGTGATGAAACGCGTTAGGAAGGGCTGGTGTACGAGTCCACTCCCCAGGGACGGGCTGGTGTATGAGTCCACTCACCACACGTGGTAACGGAGCCTCCGGCTGTTTCAAGGGATTGCACACTGTTTGATACTCCAGGACGCTGGGATCATCTAACGGTGAAATAACACCTTGCTCTACCCACTCTGGAGACTTGTTTTTACATGCTGTTCATAGTTTTTAATCTGGTACGTTGTTACATGTTGACCCTGAGGGACTGATTAAAGATTGGTTACACTATAGAGCGCCCCCTGTTCTTCTCGTTGTTTTAGATATTTATTCACCTGGAATTAAGGACCGGGATATTCTGGGGAAGCCACGATTCTGAACTTTGAGAATCTAGTGTGTATGCTTATTTGAATTTGTCACTTAGTGACAGGTGCTCTGGACTAAATTCTTTGTGTGAAGATTCCTGCACATTGTGAACTTGGTAGCAGCGCTTATATATGTTTAAGCATATGTATAAAGTGGTTTAATCCTGGATGCACAGCTGTGGCCCCAATGGGTTGACCATGCCCCCTTTGACGGCATGCTGCTGCAAAGCGGCAGCACATTCATACCTATTACACATCAAGGTGGGGGTGCGCAAAGGTGAGATGGGGCGCAAAGGTGAGATGGGGCGCCAAGGGGAGGGCTAAATTTTTCACCCCCCAAAAAAAAGTTGTGACACCCCTGATTATACATAAGTGCACTACACTGCAGGGAAACTTAAGGACTTGAATTCCTGTTATATAGGTTCAGTTATCATAAATACTTGTGTTTATTGTTGAGTAGAATCCAGTTGCACAATTCGAACTATGGGTCTGATTCAGAGTTGAGGAGTAAGGGCAAAACAGTTGCAAGTGTACAGCCCGGCTAAACCTGTTCACAAAGTAAGGGGTGCTAATTATTTTTAAATCTTTTGCATGCAGGAAAATACTTTAATCAAGAACATAGAACTCAAATACCGCATAGCTTTATTTTTAATCTATGAATAAAGTTGAGCTAAGAAATTTAACCTCTCAATTGTAATTCTGCTTTCGATTTAAAATTTGCTTCCACTTGCAGTTCAACATGGTATTGCTCAGGTCTACACTTGCACCTAAAAAAGGTGTAAGTGCAGCTCTGAATCAGCCCCTATGATCAGTAACCAGTATAACACTTCATTTAAGAACTTTTATTGCATTAACTATTATTGTATTAATTAGGTATAAAAGAGGAGTATGGAATGGCGCAGAACTGAGCAGAGCAGCCTACTTACTCTGGAAGGTGTCACAAAACTACCCCAAACTGGGCACAAAATCAAGAAGTGGGCGCTTGCTACTAATTACCTTAAAGGTCTATCCCTCCTGATGTTACTGAAGCTTCTGGAGCTAATACAAGTTTAATATATTTATTTTCTAAGGTATTTTGATAGATTTAATTTAGAAAAGGTAACTTTGTTGATTTATTCATTTTTGGTCACCACATAAAGTTATCACCATTAGCATAGTAGCTAAAAATATATAATTTATCCACCAATCTTGAGAGGATTTTTATAATTTGGTCATAAATTGTAGCTATTGCACTTCTTGACAGAGGTTGAAAAATTGATAATTAGGGGAAAATAATACTGTATATAGCTTAAAATAGGAGAACTATTACAGTTAAAATAGTTTTTTGGTATATGCACTCAGCACTATTCATACCTTATATTTCTATCCATGCACACTAACATGTGCAATACTCACATAAAAAAATAAAACAAAAAAATAAATAGGTGGAAGCATAATCATATAAATGCATAATGTGCTTATTTTGTTTCATGCAGTAAAAATCACAATACACCGATTCACACAGGGCAGACGCTTATTAGTGTGTACCTATAACACTATATGCACTAAATGGATATCGCATGATCCACAGTAAGTGTGACAAAATATTACAGCACACATAATATAGCATGACCACAGAGACAGACACTGTAAAATGCATAGTTGGTATAATTTCCACACATAAGGAACTTAAAATCGGTAGCAGCAGAACCACTCTCACACTGCATCATCCTGCATCTGTCATAATTATAAAGTAACCAGCCATGCTGCACACATGTATGCAATGTAATTCATACGTTGCAGAGAGCTCACCTTCAGCAGGTCAAGTGGGTGAGTGCAACATGCCGCACCGCAGGATGCCAGGCCCCCGAAGTACCAGCGGGATACCCGTCGCTCAGCCATCTCTTGCGCTAGTCACCCGGATCAGGGCACTCTGGACAGTCCCAGGGCCAGGGCTCGAGATTGCCTTGATGAGCATTGACCAATCATAGAGAGGATAGGGACATTTTCCGCCCACCAAGCGCTGCCAAATCATGAGACGGAATTTGTTAAAGCGGCCGTGACGGAGGTGGGCCCACCATACAGACACGTGCTTCAGCGCTGGAAGTAGGTGAAATGGCAGAAGTTATGAGGCTCTCATTTTACCAGCCTGCCACATTACCGGGACGTTTTACTCCTACAGTGACTGCAGCACCTGGAAAGAACCCATTCAGACTGTAATAAGCAGTCACGTAGACAGACAACTTCCTGCACACTACCATACCCTATAAACTACTTGCCTTCACCACTCTCTGCTCAAGGTCGTAGGTCTTCCTGTAGGTTGCATAGTGGTTGTGAATATCTGTTCTTTTTAAATAGATAAAAGTTCTACATTGATTATTTCCCACTGCTTATTAAAAAATAAGCCAGAACAGTGTTTAGCGCATTAGTGTTTCTTCTCTTAAAATGAACTGCTCATAAGAAACGATACATTATTACTTGTCAAACGATTCAGCAGTGAAAGTGTCTTGATGGGTTTTTGAGTTGCTGTACAATCAGGGAGCATCCATATTTATTTAGCAGTAAATTAATGAGTACAGATATGCAGCACCTCCCATACTCCAAAAACATCTTGGGCCAGATTCAATTAGCCTCGCAACCACGTATTTTGCGGTGCAAAGCAAATTGGGAGATTTTTTTATGCGCACCTCAGAGATGCATATAAAAATCAAGTACTGTAATAGACGGGAAAATGCACACCGTTAACATTTTCCCGTCTATTGCCGTGCGTATTCCTAATTGAATCTGGGTTAATTGCCTAAAACTAAAGAATATCAGTAGTGACAAGACTCAAGATTCAGGTGTCACTTAACCCAAAGAGAAGGCTGTATCATATAATATAATACTCAAAAGTGTAGAATCAAAAAATACATAAAACTATGGACTCTATTTAAATACAACTTTATTTCCCTGTGAATGAAGCTGCATCAAGCTCGTCTATCTTTACTGTGAGCCTGGCAACTTTGTTCACAGTATTTACAATTACTTTCCCCACCTGCAAGGTCCTGCGATGATCTGCCAGGTCATTCATTGCAGGACTTTTCAATCATATTTTGCCAGGAATTAAGTTAAATTAAGTCCCAGGATGAAAAACACAGAACATGCAGAGTGTGTTCATGCTGGGACTTGGAAATCGTCAGGTAAAGGGTTAATCACAAACAACCACCTGATCTGTTCTACATCGATTAATTTCCAGTTTAACTGTCTCCGGAGACCTTTGGTTCCTCCTGTGAACAAAACAAATACTATGTACTTTTATCAGCATTATTATAAATGCAAAATTAACTTATCAGTTACAACGATGTAGTGTTTAAGAACCAAGCTGATCTGACACGTGAATTCTTAAGAACACTGAGACATGACCTTATTAATTGTTAGTTAACATAAAAAGAAATCACAATCTTTTATAAAATAAAAAAAATAACACGCACCAGTGGTTTTCAACCTTTTCTTGGGGAGTGGATCCAGACTTAAGTAAGTGCTTGAAATTAGTTTCTCCTGGGCTAAACCATGTTGATTGTAGGGTCATATTTCATCTGTTGCAAACAGTATTAGAGTTAAAAGGGGATGTTTCCTATCCCAAGTCTAAATAACAGTGTAATAGTAAAGCTGGTCAGTATCTGTGTGCAGTAAGCAATTTAAAGATATATTTCTGTATGCAAAGAATACAATTAACGTGTCTCCCCCTGCAATCAACATGGTCAAGTACTTACCTAAGTCATGATCCAGCCCTATGTAATCATGTCAAGTTCCACTTTGCATATGTTGACACATACCCACGACTTGTATATATATATATATATTTTTCAGAGTTTTTATTGTTTATATATTTTTGCAGTGGTTTTAAGGTGCGTTTTTTACATTTTGTCTCCAAGATATTTTCTTAATTAGGTTCTCAGCTATTTTGGTATTTTACCTCCTGTCCAGTTGCCCTAAGTACCACTTGACAGTGGTCCAAGTACCACCAGAGGTATTAGTACCACTAGTTGAGAACTCCTGACATGCTCTATATGCAAGCAGTTTATTATCAAATTAAAGGGTGACTATGTGTCAAAGGATACTTTCTGTGCTGGGACTGTCAAAAGAGTGGTGCATTATCTCAATAGTCAAATTGAGAGCCCAAGATAACAACACACAACTTTCCCCTTCCTTCATAAGATCCTTTCAGATTTGTGTATTCTTTGAGGTGGTCAATTTCACATGAGGAATTTGGATCTGGTGTTTAGGTCTGGGCACACATAACCATAAATCCTTTATCAACATTTTAATGATACAAAAACACTTTCTGAAAGGATATCAGACAAAGGGCACTGAAAAGTCGCTACTCAGTCCTACAATTTTAGTTTAGATAATGATATTTATTTTGCCACAACACAATGCAAAGACCCACGGGAAAAATAAACTATATAGTTATAGATAGTCTCTCATTAAATAAACAGCAGGGCATCCCTCGAGTTCCGAACAAAACACAAATACTTCCACCACATGATTGCTCTAATATAATGAGTAATGGCAATAATAATAAATGAATGATGACTGAAGATATGTTAATTATGCAGTGTATGTTCAAAAAGGGACTGATTCAGAGCTGTACTTACAGCTTTTTTTTAGGCGCAAGTGTAGACCTGAGCAATACCATGTCGAACTGCAAGGGGAGGTAATTTAAATTGTACAACCAAAGAGGTGAAGTTTCTTAGCTCAATTCTAATTTATAGATTAAACATAAATCTATGATGTATTTCACTTCTATGTGCAAAAGTAAAGTATTTTCCTTGCATGCAAAAGATTTAAATGGAAAGCGTGCAGGGCTCTGAATCCGGTCCTCGCTTCTTCCACTCCTCTTCATAATACTCTTTCTCACCGTAGTAATATGTACCACAGTCGTGTTTTTTATCGTGTGGGGTTTTTCTCGCTGTAGGACCCAAAGCCGTTTCTCTTATCCAATTCTCCCTGGTAAATGGCATTTTTCTTTTTGTACATGTAGTTGCCTCTCCCGTGTTTCATGTTGTTCAGCCATTCACCGCGGTACTCCTCAGTCCATCAGTCACGGGGGTCTCAGATGAGGCACAAATGCTTACTCCAAGTAAATAAATGTCTTAAGGACAGATAAAACAAGTAGGGTCCAACCACAGGAACAGAGCACTATACAGCTCAGGCTTTATACAGTCATGACATGAGTCAAAATTTGCATAACATGGGCGTGGCTCAATTTTACCAATTTATCACTTATATTGGTTCACATACATTGGTTCTGGGTCCCTCGTTCTCATAGTTATCTAAGTCAACAAAACTAAATATTCCATCCTCAATATCCACACACTGACCAGTGTCATGTATGAGCTGATTATCTAATGCCAGCTGTTCTAGTCTCATAAATGTGAGGTGTTTCCATCCATAGTTGGCATTGGATTGGATCCAGACTTCCTTACATTAGGATAATTACTCAATCCTCTTGCATAAATAATACAGAATTAAGGTGTGGGTAAAAAGCCACTGGAAAAGCTGGACAAGTGAATTAAAAGGAGCAAAAATCACCTGTGCAACCCCTATCTTTGGGTTAGGACACCCCTATAAATTACTTTGATTGTAGATAGGTATCCAATAGCATTGCTTTCTTGTTGCTACTCAATTAACCAGGAGAGAAAGTAAGGAAAAATATACATTCTAATTAGTAAAAAGTTAATAGAGACCCAACAATTTTTTAAGTAAATCTCACCCCTATTAATGCCTAGTTAAGCAACTTAGTAAATTTATGGTGTAACTTTGAGGCCTCCTGGCTTGGTAGAATTACAGCCTTCAATATGTCACTTCTCCCCAAACTCGTGTACTTGTTTCGCTCAATCCCTTATATTTTTTCCTAAACAGGACCTGCTTAAATTTAGGAAACTAATGGTGTCGTATGTCTGGAAGGAAAAGTTACCAAAGCTGGCCTTTCACCGTATGACTTTGCCTAAAAGTAAAGGTGGCTTGTGTTACCCTATTTGTCAGCCTATCATGATGGCTCTATAATCTCTCAAATGCAGGACTAGTCCCTCCCCCCTGGACATAAACTGTGGGTGGGTCTAGAAAGGGGCTCCTTGGGTAATTTTCCCCTGGCAGACCCAAATTGGATCTCTAAAACTAATAGAAGTAATATCTCACTTAGTTGTGAGATAGAGTAGCTGCTCTACATTTAGAATTAGTATTACCTACTGGTAACCTGTCACTTATAGTTTTGGCATATATCATTCCTAATCTGCAAATCTCTTGTTGGATTACTAGAGGTATAGCTACTGTCTCTGATTTAGTTACTTTAAATTTGATACAGTCCATTGACAGTATAGTGCATAAATTCCAGCTCCCTCCCACATATTTCAGTTCCTGCAATTTAGACATTGGATTACCACTATGCGTAAATCCACCGGTTCCCTACACCTCCCACCCTCTAATGTGTTATCCAGACTTACAAATGGGAGTGCTAAAGGCACTATCTCCTTTTGGTATGCATGTCTGACTTCTCCCCTTGACTTTATTAAAACACAAGCACAAGTCCATTGGAAACAAGAATTGTGTATCAATCTTTCCCCTCAACAGTGGTCCAAATTGTCCCAGCAGATTCACAAAAGCTCAACATGTACCAACCACATTGGGATGTTTCTCAAACTCTTTCATTGTGTCTATCTTACACCAGTCAACTTACGTAAAATGTGGTCTACTCTTTCCAATTTGTGTTGGCGGCACTGCGGCTCTATAGCTGATGTCCTAAAGTGCCCTTTTACCACTGACCCTAGCTGTAACTCTTCTCCATTTAGTTCCACCTACTCTCCTGAGTGAGAAGAAGTATGTTCTAGGTCACATGTTCATGTTTGTTTAAAACTGTATACATTTTATTTGGTCATCCAAAAAAGCAACACTTAGTATCAGTTACAAAAAACATTATTTCACAACAAAAATGGCAGGATTTCCGAAGGAGGCTGAAGGACAAAATTATTGCCAGAAATGAATTTATTTAGGTCAATGATGAAACACAAATACCGACTTCTTTGCACCAGCAGTTACTACAAAGGAGGTTCTGGGTGTGGGGGGGCTTAGATTCTGATCAGGAGGCCCACCCCCTTTGTCATCATTTTGTACAGCAGCTGATAAGTGTCCAAAGGAAAAGATTGATAAGAAAATGTTAGTTAAATTTGTGTAACATCGAAAAATAGTAAAGTGTAGAATTTATTTAATCATAGTTAGTCTTAAATGCTTGTGTGTCTATGTGTGTTTATGGTAGTATTTTTTAATTAAATTAGAACATACATTATGAGCAATCAGCATGCCATAACTTGTATAGCTTTTTTTCTCTCTCAAAATTTATGATGACATACGGATATGTCATCAGCACGGAGGCTCAGGTCAAAATATGCATTTACTGTTTATGTCTGTTTACTTTGTGCATAGCATACATTTCCCAAATGTAATATTTGTTTTTTAAATGTAAAAATTGTTTTACAGAAAGTCCTAGCCATGAACCAGAGGGCATACAACACTCCAACAACAGTGAGGATTATCCCCAGCCAGGGCCGGATTAAGCCTTCAGGGGGCCTGGGGCACTTGAGAAAGGGGGGCCCTATGATCTAAAATTAAGAGCATAGGGGTAGATCCAGAACTCCGCTTGCAATACGCTTCCCCGCGTAGCGTATTTACGTGTGCGTACTTTCTATACACTCCCCTTGTCACACCTTGTGAATGTATGTATCTTGTCCGAGATCCGCTTTCCAAACCCTACCTTAACTTTTGCCCACGTAACCGATGTCATCCGCTCACGTACGTATGAGCAACACGTAACATTTACGCAACTAAGCACGCCCATACTGTACACTTTAAATACAAACCCCCGCCTACATAACGTATTTCAGACGTATTTTAGACTCACGTAAAATTGGCACGCCCACACGTAAAGATTTACGCTAAACATACGTGAATGGTTCACATTTACGCTACGTTACGAAGCGTAGTTTCTATGGTGCGCATG
>WWET01003904.1:26955-39023 GCA_011038615.1 Limnodynastes dumerilii | reverse complement strand
CCCCCCGCCCACCAGCAGTAACGTGAGCGTAGGGACGCTGGGGGACGTCCCCTCCAGCGTCCCTACGGCGCTACTATCGGGCGTTTCCATAGTGACGCCGGGCAACATCTGCCCGGCGCATGGGCATTACGGCCGCCGTACTAGCGACAGCGGCCGTATCTCTGGATCAGGCCCAATGTCTCAAACAATTATTTGCCTGGTCCTCTGTCTCTGCCTTGCATGGTCCAGGTGATGATGGTTATCTCCTTCTGGATCACTTTCATCCATTAACAAAAATGCCACTTTACACAGGATAATGCAAACATTTTTTAACAGTAAATACATCTACACAAACACACAGATAACAAAGACATTTTATATGTTACATACAATTCATGTCAATTTGAGAAAAATAAAAACTGCAGCGCAGACCCAAAGGATGAAATCTTCTCATAAATTGCCAGACAGCGGTAAAGGCTGGACAGTTCTCCCAGGTAAGGAGGGGTGCAGGTGAAAGGGTGGCCCCTAATGTAATATATGAGGGTCCAGGAGGCTGTAGCTCTAGTCTAGAAGTAGGAGTCTTTCCAGAGACTATTATACAGGTGTAGAGGTATGTAGGGGTAGAGTGATTCAGCAGATGGGTTGTAATACTGTGGGAGTGCAGCACACAGGGAGCTAGAATCACAAAATGGCGTCCTGCAGTGAAGAGCTGTGCAGTGTGAGGAGGGGAGTTGGGATCCTCCTGGGAGAAGGAAGCCCCCGCTGGGTATAAGAAGCTGTATGCGTGCCCAGGGAGTCTCCCCAGCCACCAGAGGCCTGGAACAGGTAGGGCAGATGCTTACTGCTGCTGCCAAGCTTAGGAGCTTGAGGCAAGGTCCGGTCTGTACCTTTAAGAGACAGCTGGACAACGGCTCCACGGTCTGCTTGGAGGGGTCTGCCAGAGACTGGTCACAAAAGAAAGAGGTCCAGCGGGTCCCGCGGCCGGCGCTCACCCGTCGGCAGAGAGGAGCACTGCTGGTCTGCGGTCCGGCAGTCACGTGTGGCTAGGCCTCAACAGCGCTGCGGGCCCGGAGGCGTCGACAGAGCCTGGAAACCTCTCTCTCCACCGCAAAAAGTGACCAGCTGGACGAGGACGGCTGGCGGGGGGACAGGGGGCAGGAATGGAGAGGGAATGGGAGAGATTTAGCCCTAATTAGGCGAAAAGGTGCCGGAGCTCTTCTAAAGTGCGTCTGAGCTCCTGCACCGTCAGGACACGCCCCCCAAAATAACTTTTTATAATTCTAGATGTAGTGATAATAAATTTAATTTCTTTTAACATAATATCTAAATTATAATATCTAAATTATGTTTAACTAATGTTTTTATTTTGGTTTTTTTTTAATGGTCACCAAAAAAAAATTACAAAAACCCCCCAATAAAACAAAACAGAAAATATATATTTTTTAAAAAGCATCAGAGGGAACTATTTTTCTGGTTGCCCAAAGCGGATATCCGCATAATTGTTGATTTATAGTTGGTTTATTTATGCTTAAATCAGCTGCATTCCTTATAACTAATGGAGTCATATCAACATTTGTACCATGGTCAGGGCTGGTGCAAGGAAAAGTAAGCGCTTTCTAATTGGGATAATGATGCACACATATCAGCTAGTAAATTGCATTTACATATACAAACATGCCCATTTTTGATAGCTAAGAGGTCAGATTCGTAAGTAGTCATAGCCGATCGCTTTCGCCTTCATTGCATGCAACGTTCTTTGTTCATGAATTCTGCTGCCCATCCATATACATTTTTAAACTGATGCGTAACTCGGAATCAGCGCTCCTGTCATCATTAGGGGGATTCCATGCAGTCACTTTATGCCCGGTGAAACCTGTGCTTTTTTATTATCAACAGTCCAGTAGATGATTGCACCATTTATTCAAAGTGAGGTATCTACTATACACTTTATTTGTCCCATGAGATTTTGCATTTAACTTATTTTGTAATTTTGTGTGCATTTAACATATTCGATATAAAATTTTGAGCCATATATTATATACTTTCTTTGGGTTTTAAATCACACCTGCTGTAAAATCTCCCGCAATGGGATTGAGGCCATGCCTCAAGTCTTGCCCCCTATCTATTAATACTTTGAGCCCTAACTTTACTAAGGATGGTTGGGGCTTGACTACGTAATTTGCATCATAAAGCCCTACTAACAGTATGAATTGGAGCATTTTTGAGCAGTGAGCAGGGCTTTAGGTTGTAATTTGCATAAAATCGTGTCTCAAGCTCCACCCCATACCAGCATTTCCTTTTTCCCTTTAAGATTTCGCAGAGGGACTAGAGTCGACAACTCTGTAGTAAGTACATGTGAGCATTCAGTATTGCTTGCTTTAATACAGGCTACTGCTATGGAAAAATCACACTTCCGGGGAAGCACAAAGGCTCAATGATTAGCACTTGTGTCACACAGCACTGAGTTCAAATCCCATACGAAGCCTTATCTGTGTAGAGTTTGTATGTCTTCCATGTGGGTTTCCTCCCATACTCCAAAAACATTAACGATAGTATGTATGTATGTATGTATGTATGTATGTATGTATGTATCTATCAATCAGTGGTGTGGGTCCCCTTCGAGAATGGCCCTATTTCGATAGCGCCATTCTCTCCCAGCCAGCTCCGAACTGGCTGGAAAATCAATTGCTTTTGCCTCAAAGAAGCAAAGAAATCAATCCCTAGAGCACCAAACATGGTGCTCCAAGAGGTAAGTAAAGAATCTAACCCCAACCCTTTTACTAATACTTACCCTAACCCCCCTTCCCCACAGCCTGACCCTAACTCTCTCCTCCCATTCAGAAAAAAAAATAAAAAATGGCTGACTAATCGAAACAGAAACAGCCAAAAAAGAACATTGCTGTCTCTACTTCTGATAGACAGCCATCATGTCAGGTACACTCACCGATGTGTCAGGGAACCTAGAGCAAATTGTAGCTCCAATAGGGCTGGGACTAATGTGAATTTGAAATATTTTCTGTAAATCTGGGTGTAATAAGCAAAAACAGCTCAGTGATCATCTATTTTTTAAAAACTAAAGTAGAAAATGCTAGAGAGATGTCCTGTGCTAAAAATAAATGCCTGCTGCAAAGTAATACCCCGTTCAGATTACCATGAAAAAGCCGGGGTTTTCATGAAATTGCCGGCTTTCATGAAAACCCCAGCTTTTTCTGGCAATGTGAACGGTGAAGCCGGGTCTCTTCAGCCGGGTCTTAGACCCAGCTAAAAAGAAGGGTTTTTTTCACACTGCGCTGAAAAGCCAGCTATTTAAATAGCTGACGGCTTGTAAGAAAAAAAAAAAAGCCGGTGTTTCGGTGTTTTCAGCGCAGTCTGAACACACCGGGCTAAAATTTTCAAAATTTTGCCCACTGCCTAAAAAGCTGGCTTTTTAGGCAGTGGCAATCTGAACGCGGTATAAGCAACCAAAGCAGGAGATCTACCTAAAATATCAAAGAGGTAGATGGAAGATACTGGGTGCTGGTATATGTGTACTGTACTTGCAAATAAAATTGTAAATATACTCAGTAAATATATTAAAACACAGTGCACAGCCTTAAAAATGACAATAACAACCATATAATTTTAAGTAAAACAACCAATTTATCGCAAATAAAATTTTATTAAAACTAAACCCAATGTCAATGGGATCAGGGATATAGCAGATAATAAATCTAAATTACCAAAAACAGAGATCAATTTTCTTGTCAGATAAAAGGGAAAAAATTGGAGAAGAAAAATGTAGTGCATCATAACTTATAAATTAACTTATTGATAAATATTTGTTTTCTCTTTCATCTACACTTTTTTTGTAGTGCCCTAGAAATAAGCCATGTTTTTTATGCTGACGGCCCTTTACTTTCAATTCTAAAAAAAAAAAAAAATGTTCTTTACTTCTTAATTTTTCTCAGGAGAGGGCATGCTTCTCGGATAGTGACTAACTGCCTATATGCTGGCAGTTGCTATCTTACACCCCTTTCACATCACCACTGAATACCCAGGTTGTTGGTCTTAGTCAAGGATCCAACAACCTGGGTTTGGTGGCGATGTTCTGGGTCTAAAGATCCTAGACTTAGACACAGGAAAAGAGAAGGGTTTTTCCTGTGCCTGACTCCGGTAAGTTGGTGGTGTGAAAAATTCAAGACCAGGTTTTTCAACTCGGGTTCACACCTAACACACCTGATTGGAGGGATTTGTTTACTGTTGCTATGGCAAGCACCATTTTAAGTATTTTTTTTTTTCCCCCACCGCAAATCACCTGGCAATAACCTGGGTTAGAAATGGGTCAAAAGTAGTGACTCCATAAAAGAACTTTGTTACTTTTAAAGTGTGGCTCTAGACCATGGGTCTGCAACCCGCAGCCGCATGCGGCTCTTTCAGCCGTCTGCTGCAGCTCCTCCTAGGGGGCTACACGTCCCTGGTGGTCTTGGGAGGCCACATAGTTCGGCACAGCAGGCTGCGGTCACATAGTCTGCTGAAAGAAGGTTACAGAGGAGACTGGCACTTATTAAGGGGGCACAGAGGAGGCTTGCACTTCTAAAGGGGGCACAGAGGAGACTGGCACTTCTAAAGGGGGCGCAAAAGGTGCCTGGCATTTATAAAGGGGCACAAAAGGAGGCTGGCACTCATAGGAGAAAGCGCACTCCGGAGGAGGAAGAAGAAAGAGGAGAACAGTAACGGTAAGTAAAGGTAAATCTGGGGGAAGAGGGACGGGTAAAAAAAATGTAGATATGCACATATAAAAGGACATTAATAAAGGCTGGGCACATACAAGGGGCAGTAATAAAGGCTGGGCACATACAAGGGGTAATAATAAAACTGGGAACAATAAAGTTGCAGTAATAAAGGCTGGGCACATATTAGATGTCAAAAGGGTTTTGTGGCTCCCGAGGTTTTCTTTTCTGGGGGAAAACAGGTCCAAATGGCTCTTTGAGTGTTTAAGGTTGCCTACCTCTGCTCTAGACCAACCTTTTGTCAGCACAAGTTTTTTTTCATCTGGAATTGTTTACTCTATGACAAAGGTTCAAAAGCCAGTATGTGTCCCATTATCACAGAATGTACATAGACCTCTGAGGCACGAGGAGCTCACACATTAAGGTTTAGTTTACCCCACCTTATTTATTTTCTGCAAAAGGTTCTGGAAAAAGGCTTGCTTTAGATTAAACAGATTCCCTGTCCATATACTTCCAGAAGAAGCTGGCCAACAATCCTGATGTTCACACATTTTTGTACACAATCACCCTGTGGTGCCACTGTTCCACCATTCGTTCCGTTGGTGCTGCAGGAAGATCCCTTTAAACATTTACCCTCTTTGAAATTGAAGTACCATACCTGGATGGTGGCCTCTTCACTCACAATTGTGTCTAATATACGTTTCCGTGGTTCAGGCACTTTTCTTATTCCGTTTTCATTCAAGTTTGAGTCCTACAGGTGGTCCATGATTCCAACCCATCTACCACTTAATGTTTATACTTTAAAAACTGCCAGTGTGATGAAAGTGAACACCTGAGCTATATTTTATCCTCCCCATTTAAAAATAACAAAACAAAAAACTGAGTGGTGACGCAAGATGATTGATTAGGGTCAAAGTTGTATAGCTAGATAGCTTTTTTTTTTTGGCATCAGCAACAACTAAAGTGACAAACACTTTGCTAATGGATCACAGAGGAAATGTAACCATCATGAAACCTGTTTTTCTTGCTGGAAAAAAAAAAAAAAGAAGTCCATGGCAGGAACACATTACACATACAAAGGATTACCACCTGTTATTGTACATTACGATACAGTGGGCCAAATGATAAAACACAGCAATGTCGTGCAATAGTTTCTTTGAGATTTTCTGATGAAATAGTACAACCAAAATAAACCCAAGTATACTGAATAACTAACTTCTATACCCAGTCTGATGTGAAAATTTTCTTAACACAATTAAACATTTGCTAGATCCACTATTATTTCATAAAAACCAGTCTTAAATACAGCTACAAAAAGTTAGCTATCTTTCACACGACTTTTGTGTTGACAAATAGCATAAAAGAAAAAACAGGTCAAGTGCAGTTTTGGACAGCATGGTAAACTTTGGGGGCCACATGGAGAGCTTTTTAATAATCCAAAGGGCCACAAAATACTTTTATATTTAGTGATAAATTAAAACAATCTTGCCAAAGGAAGAGACACCAATATGCAACACTATACAAGCAGAAATTTAAAAGCTGCTAAAACCTTTAACTTAAAACACTCACAAGAAATTTGAGGGCCATAGGTAACCCTGGAGGTGCCTGCTGACAATAACTGCTAAAAAAAAAAAAAGAAAAAAAAAAAAGAAACAGGTAGATGTGTGTACACAAATGTATAATATAAGATCACAGTTGACTAAAATAGCCTGTAATACCATCATTGACATTGACTCAGTGATAGAACTATTTCAGCCAGGTTGCTTCCTTCTAGTCACAGTTGCTACCACTCAGGCTCCTGCAGCCATGGCTTTACCAGAATGCCTGTATATTCCACCAAACCACTTATTTTCACCTCTATCTACAACTATCCCACACCATTTCTGGAAGTGACCACCTATTGTACAATTCTGACTTATGTCTTAAGTCCAGCACATACTATACATAATTAGCCATTCAGCGCATAATTTGCTAATTGTTCCGATAATTGTATAGTGCATACCCTGGACCAATTTGTCAGAGCGCCAACAAAATCATTCCGAAATACTTCCGACCAATAATGGATCACCTTGGCTCTATTACTGGAATGCACACTTTTCACTTTTTCCAGCTCTTCAACGGTTTTATTGGGAGCAAGGGAAATGGCTGAAGAGTGTACCCAGTATTACTTTAAGGACTCAGTCATCGCTCTTAAACAATCATTCCCTCCCCAATTTTTCCTCACTGGGTATTGCAACTGCTAGGCAACATACCCTCTAACCCTTGACTTTAATATCCACGAAGAAGTCATCTTTTATATCCCTCCCCACACTTAAGACTCCGATTCCCATTACCCAAAAAATCCATTCAACATTTTAAATGGGGTGTTCACAATCCCCACCTCTCTCATTACTTCCCTTTCAAAGGGCTCAGGAACCAGTTCAAAGGCCACATACTTTTCTCCCCATACATACCTTAGATGACTTACCCTGTACTCATATATTAGATGTAACTTTGGTTCACAACCTCTCAAAGTTTCTGTCTTTTCTGCCATGGAAACAACCAAAACAGTTGTTAACTCCCCAATCAAGTCAATCCAATTCCTTGCTTCACGTAAGTCACTATTTAGTTATATTGTCAGTCTCAGTCAGAAACTGGATGGGATCCCTAAATTTAATCTAAAAGCTTATTTCCACCTCTGCTCATGCCAAAATTCCCCACCTATTACATTATGGCTCTCCAAAATCTAGGACTTGGTAAGGCTGCTTTCTAGGCTAGTAAACATTGAATAAACAGTGAAAGCAAAATATATTTATTTAGACAAGCCATGTCTTGTTCCATCCTCTTTCCCATTTCATTTGTATCTAGCTCAAAAGCAACATCCATTGTTTCTTTTGCTCTCTTTCTACAATTCCATCTTCTACTCAGAAATTTTCATCTACAGGCTTGTTTCAAATACCCAGGTTTCTTGTGAACACATAACTGTACTCCCATTAAAATGGTCATTACTTACCCATTATACTCCCTGTTATGCAAATAACCTTATCTAAGTTGTTTTCCAGTGTTTGTGCAATGTCTACATTTGTAATGTTTGTGTAATGTCTGTATTTGTATCACATTTCCCCCCTATGCACAGTGCTGCATATCTTTTGTGGTACAATAATGTCATAGTAACAAATAAATTGTTAAGACCTATTAATATATTGCAAGCGGCACAACAGAGATGCTAGAAGCCAAAACAGATGAAAAAAGGGAGCAGCCTCAAGTTAAGCGTTTAATGTATAAAACAAGATTAGATAATGGGACATTAAACAACTGATTGCAAGGTGAAGTGCTTTAGAGATCAAGGTTCATGGCAAGAAATAAACACCAAATTTCTGCACCCTGCACATATACAGTGGACGTATTCCCATCAGAAGTCTTGATTGAAGAACCTTTAACAGCCTCCCACATATTTCAGTGACGGACACGAACACACATTCTGTCCACTTGCTTGGCCTGCTCTTATTGGGCCTCTAAAGTTGAGACTTGAGAAGGAACACCCAAGCAACAGCCCAAATAACTGTCTTAAAAGAGTCTGAATGCTTCATTCAAGTACAACCTTTCCTCCTGCAGCTTCTAGTAAAGCCTTCATTTTCTCTGCTTCCTCCTTAGCAACATTCACTTTTATTTCCTGAGGCAGAGACTCTACCATTTTCTTGGCCTGTTGAGAAAATTAACAAAATGATGGGATATAGATATATGGGTCGTTTTAGAAAAATGCAGATGTTATATCACAAAAAATGCAACGTATTATAAATTAAGCATTACACTCTTCAGGTTATGCAAAAATACGATGATGAGGAGGAGGATGAGGATGACGATGATGAATGTATGAGCTTGAATCCCCTCCTACTTCCATCTGTGCTCAGATCTGGATTGGGTGCATTCGCTTAGGCACACTTACAGTACATTTACTACATGTCTCCACCTCTTCCCTTCCATGTGACGCCCTTCAACACAAGCCGCCGCAGTGCAAGTTGTGTTATGGCCTGAAAGTGGTGCAATTGCGTGTGCTTTGTTTCTGAACATATGCAGTACTGAATCATGCAGAGATACACTACATGAGCTGGCATAAACTCACCAAGGGATCGGGAGGAGAGAGAGAGATACATTTATACTAATGAAAGCTCTACAGACCCTATGGGGACACCAGGTGTGTCAGCCTTGCCGAACAAATAGGGAGCTTTAGGACAGCTCTGCAGGACCTCAAAGACACAGACAGGCTGCATAACAATCTGGGGAATTAAATGTGTGCATGCTAATTAACTACATGCACTACAAAATATTGAAAGCTTTGGAACAATAATATCTTGGAGACAAACAATAAAATAATTTGACCTATGTGTTTTAGGGACATTTTACTGCCGTTTTGAAAATCCATCTTGAACATTAGAGAGATAGCTAGTCAGATTACCGGTTTACTGAATGATCAGACCAATAACCACTCTAGTGTATGACCAATAACCGCTCTAGAGTGGACAACCAGTCAGGTATAAAACAAGCAAAACATTTTTTACATTAAATTTAATTACATAAAAACCTATATTAATGTTATCCAACAATTTGGCTTGAATTTAATGGACTGTTAATTAATAATATCCTCATAATTACCTGGGCATAAAACCTCCTCTTACATGCCATTAGATCACACATGCCGGGCCTCACTTAGATATCCCAGAAAGGACAAAGTGGTCTCTTCATTCTCCTCCCTGCTTTGCTGAGCAGACTACCAAACATCCATAAACAATACAGGAGGAGCATGTGGGTTCTGTTTGCTGCTATGAAAGTCACATTTGCACATACAAACAGCCAACAGCTAATTGTCAGCTGTCTCTATTTTGACAATGTAACTAATTAGAAAGTTTTTATAATCAATGTTTAGGTATGCCGAAACTATTTTTCGGTTACTTATCCATTCATTAGGTTTTACTATTCTTTCCACTATTTTGTAAAATACTTATTAAAGCAGTACAGTTATGTAGTTTTCTACAATAGCAAAGTTTACAGTTTACAATTACAGCAAACTGTGTGTCTTTATTATATTACTTCACACAGTAAACATGTTAAAAAATTATGTAAATCCCAATATAACTTTTCAGCAGAAGTAACAAAAGTCCCTAAATAACTTATAGGGTTTATTGGCATTGCCTTTCTAATTTGTACACTACATTTGTAGGATGCACCACGCCAACAATAAATTCTGGTGAGAACATTTCATACAACTCGACACTGGCTGCCTGTATTTTGCATAATCAAAATACTTATGTTAATCTACAAAGCCATCAATAAGACTGTGCCCATATGCATACATATCCTTATCACAATATATATCCCAGCTTGCACTCTCAGATCTTTACATGATATAAAGCTCTCATCACTAAACAAATGCTCTGATTCCCAGTTACAGGACTTCTCCTGGGCTGCACTCATTCTCTAGGATAATCTTGATGAGTGTGAAAGATTATGCCATACTTTACAAACTTTCAAGCGCTCCCTTAAAACTCACCTCTTCAGACAAAGATGTCAAATTAATCAACCTACTTTATATTTGTATATCCTATTTAAAGCGACTTTGCCAGCTAGTTTTTCTCTGTTGCATAATTAACACAAAACCTGAACACTTTTTCTTTCCATACTAAGATTATCTTCAGTTCTTCTAACAGTGGGTGTGATGGCTTTTGTTTTGCGGGAGACAATTTGGAAACTCAGGTGTTGTCCATTCTGTCAGAGGTTTCAGTCTTTTTTGCTTGATGAGATAGCTAGGATGCAAGGTGAGATATGCAGGATGTCTGCATCTTTGATGCCACCATTGCCTCAGAGAGTTCCCAGGAAACGTACTGGGTGGACTATGGTGAGGAATGCATGCAGGAAGGTTCCAGTTGTGCAAGGACACATTGCACAGCCTCTGCCCTTGCATAACTCCTATGCAGCACTTGGAGGCCTGGAGAGCACTTCAACAAGTAATGTAGCCCATGAGGTGTTGAGGAAACCTGATGGTGAGAAAAGGGAATCCCTGAGAAGGACTGCACTACTTGTGGGGGATTCTATTGTTAGGGGTATCCAGCTGGGAACAGGACCGGAAAATAGGAATCAGGTGAAGTGCTTGCCTGGAGCGACAGTTCCACGTGATAAAAAGCGCGTTTTAAATATTGTAAAGGCAGTGAGCAAGGAAAGGGAGGTTGATGTCATTATCCATCTTGGGACAAATGACTTGGCCAATGCTGGAGTTGTGGCTATCAGAGATGAATTTAGAAAGTTGGGAACTGCTCTTAAACAGGTGGAAAATACTGTGACTTTTTCTGAAGTCCTGCCAGTACACAGATATGTAGGTAGAATAAGGCACATTCATGATTTCAATCTGTGGCTTAGGAAGTGGTGTCATGAGGAGGGATTTAGGCTCATAAAACATAGCCATTCCACCTGGCAAAATAGGAACTTGTATAAATAGGATGGCTTACACCCATCTTCTGTGGGGACAAATATTCTAAGTGAGCAGTTTGAATGCTTTATTAGAAACCATTTAAACTAGGAGAGGGGGGCAGTGATACAAATAATAAAAATAGCTGCTCTCCTAACCAAAGTGTTGGGTGGCCAGTCAATAATGACAGATAATATAGCCACAGCAACAACTGAAAAAGAAAATATAAAAAGCAATATAAACATATCTAGCAATAATAATAAACTGATAAATAGGAGATTCATAATGCAACCTCTTAGAACAATGTGTGCAAATGCTGGGAGCTTGGGAAATAAAATCCCTGAATTAATCCCAATAATGGCAAGGGATAATCTAGATATTGTGGGAATCACAGAATCATGGTGCAATGAAAATCATGACGGACCTAGCTATACCGGGGGTTATTTTTTTTAGAAAGGATAGAGTAGGAAAATTGGTGAAGGCATATTAATGTATGTTAAGGAAGGGTTAAATTCAACTTTAATAGGGAGTATTGGAGAAAAAACGGAGGCACTTTGGGTAACCATTGAAACCTATGGGGTTATTCTTCTTACTGGAGTGATATATAGGCCACCAGTGCAAGAGAAGGAAATGGACAATGGCTCAGATCCAGAACAACGCTTGTGAGTGAATTTACGTGTGGCGGACACGTAAAATTGCGTTTTGGTAAGTACTGCGCATGCGCACCATAGAAAATACGCTCCGTAGTGTAAATGTGAACGTATGGGCCATTCACGTATGTGCCGTGTAAATCCTTACGTGTGGGCGTGCCAATTTTATGTGAGTCAAAAATACGTCTGAAATACGCTATGTAGGCGGGGTTTGTATCTAAAGTGTACAGTATGGGCGTGCTTAGCTGCATAAATACGTGTTGCACATACGTACGTGAGCGGATGACAACG
>WWET01003904.1:0-12541 GCA_011038615.1 Limnodynastes dumerilii | reverse complement strand
TTAGTGCCATTAATTGAAATAGGGAAAGACAATTTTCTCTATTCAATTACATTAAAATTAGCGTGAATTTTTCTTACACTGACAGGTGCATATTCGCACCTGTCATAGGTGCGCAAATTAATGTGACTTGTGTTGAGTTGATGTAACTTAGTAAAAATTTAAAGAAATAATAAAAATAACTTAATTTTATAAATTTTTATCATGTATATGCTATTAAAAAAACAATTATGTGAATTAAAAATCTGGTTCTGGTTACTGGTACAAGAAGCAGGACAAGAAGGTGGGAGCACTTGTCAAAGAGGTCTTCAGCCATGCTGTTCTGTGGGGCCCCCATTCTGCCCAGGTTGATCAGGTCTGACATCTTTCAGATACCTTTCTCCCTACCCTTTTCAATGGGGACTAAACTAAGTCCCCAGTCCTTTATTTAGAAAACGCTTTTTGGGGCTAGTAGCCCGACTACGGCATGCATATCTATAAAAAATACATTTTAAAAAGTTTTAGACCACCAGATCACAGACAGGACCACGGCTACTTGAAATAGGGAGGGAGGAGCTTTTTGCACAGATGTCCCCATCGCTAATGAGTGCGAATTACATAACATTGTCAGGGAAAAATACAGCATTGCACAACACACTATTAACGCAGGTTGGGGGCGTACTGTGGTCTGAAATTGAATTAGGTGAATTTTGGTCAGTGAATTTGCCGCGTACATTGTGAGTTTTTTTCACGTTAATTTATTGCTTCTAATTGAATCTGGCCCTCTAACTCCTACAGCCTTACTGAATCAGTGCAGTACCTCTAAGCTACCATGTGTGGCACTGCTTTGCTCAGTTCTCCTAGTATATTAGGTCACAAAAGCTACAATTCCAATCAGCCCAAGAAGACACAATACTGGGTGATGCATTCTATATATTGTAGGTCTGTTTACTCCACAAGACATAGGGAGATATGTATGAACCTTCAAGAGACATTAAATCGAGACGTTGCCCCTAGTAACCAATCAGCTTTTGTCACTTTATAGACTGTGCTAGAGACATAGTAGAAGGTGATTGGTAACTTTGCAACATCTACACTTTATCTCTCTAAGGTCTGATAGATTGGGGCAAAGGGAAGTTTTTTTTCTTCTAATTAGTGTATTTTAAAAGCAGAAAAAAAGGTGACGCATTACAATACTGAATGTGGGTCTTTCTCACTTGCATTATGGAAGTAAAAATTTGTAACAACAATGGGGCAGATCCAGAACAACACTTCTGAGCGAATTTACACGTGGCGGACACGTAAAATCGCGTTTTGGTAAGTACTGCGCATCACTTTCTATGTTTATATGTAACGTATGGGCCATTCACGTATTTATTGTGTAAATCCGTACGTGTGGGCATGCCAATTTTACGTCTGAAATACGCTATGTAGGCGGGGGGTTTCTATTTTAAGTGTACAGTATGGGGTGCTTAGCTGTGTAAATACGTGTTGCACGTCCGTTCGTGTGCGGATGACATCGGTTACGTGGGCAAAAGTAAAGGTAGGATTTGGAAAGTGGAACTCGGACAAAATACGTAAATTCAAGAGGTGTGCCAAGGGTGTATAGAAGGTACGCACGCGTAAATACGCTATGCTAGTAAACGGATTGCAAGCGGAGTTCTGGATCTACACCAATGTGATTAATATTGCAGAGCTAAATATGTCATTATTGGTTGCTGTATAAGTGATTGCTTTTCTAAAATATTAAAAGATCACACATATTACACATATCTGATCACTAGGACAAGACTATAACTACTACTACTCTTCCTACTCTGTGTAATGCCATACCTCCCAACATTTCAGAATTCAAAAGAGGGACAAATTTCGCGGCCTTATAGAGGGGGTGTGTTTTGTACCACCAAGTGGGTATGTCTAGGAAAGTGGGCGTGTCCTGTACCACCCAAACCAGTGGGTCTAGTGCCTACCCCTTTTATTTATTCAGCCATCCATATGTCTGCCCCTTATTAAATGTCCAGCCTCCATATGTCGGACTCTGTTTATATGTCCAGTCTGCAAGTCTGCCCCTTATTATTATTGACAGCCTCCATGTCTGCCCCTATTGTCAGTGCCTTTCTCTACGTCTGCCTCCAATTACCAGTGCCTTTCTCCATGTCTGCCCCCAATTGCCAGTGCCTGTCTCCATGTCTGCCCCCAATTGACAGTTCCTTTCTCCATGTCTGCCCCCAATTGCCAGTGCCAGCCTCCATCTGCACCCTATTTCCAGTGCCATCCTCCATCTGCCCCCTATTGCCAGTGCCAGCTTCCATCTGCCCCCTATTGCTAGTGCCTGCCTCAATCTGTCCCCTATTGCCAGTGCCAGCCTCCATGTCTGCCCCCAATTGTCAATGCCAGCCTCTATGTCTGCAACCAATTGCAAGTATCTGCCTCCATGTCTGCCCCCAATTGCTATTGACTTTCTCCATGTCTGCCTCCAATTTCCAGTGCCAGCCACACTAGTGCACCCTATTGCCAGCCTCCATCTGCCCCCTAATGCCAGTGCCAGCCTCCATCTGCTCCCTAATGCCAGTGCCAGCCTCTATCTGCCCCCTATTGCCAGTGCCTGTCTCTATCTGTCCCCTATTGCCAATGCCTGCCTCCATTTCTGCCCCCAAATGCAAGTGCCAGCCTCCTTTTGCACCTTATTGCCAGTGCCAGCCTCCATCTGCCCCCTATTGCCAGCCAACATTTCCATGTCTGCCCCTATTGTCTGTGCCTGCCTCCAAGTCAGCCCCCAAATAAATTGCCAGCACCTGTCTCCTTATGCCCCCTGTTGCCAGTGCCAGCCTCCAATGTGATGTATGTCCCCAACTGTCAGCCTCCATCTTCCCCCAGTTGATAGCCTTCATCTGCCCACATATGCCAGTGCTAGCCTACATCTGCCCCCAATTGCCAGTGCCAGACCCTATTATTTAACTTACCTTTGAATTCTTCCTTCCTCCGCGGTGCTCTCACTTCTCTCTCCCTCTGTCCTGGCGGCGTCTGGTCTGCGTCACGTGACAATAAACAATCTTATAACAACAATAATAACTTATATTATGCACACATATACATAAATAAAGGCAAGGCCGGTGGGGAGTGGTCCTCAATCCAACAGCATCATCTAATGCAATATAAATAATGCAATAAAGATAATATAGATGGATACAGTGGTATTTATTTATTTTCACTCTAAATTGCGGCTACAGATTCTTCATCCCCATATTACTGGGTCATAGAACCATAACTAGTAAGCTCCATTCAGAGAAAAATAGCAAGGAGACTATATAGGTTATAAGTGCAACTGGAATGTTAATTTATTTCATTAACAAACTCTCCATATTGTCTTTGTGACATTGGGACTGATCCTAACCTACGCCGATGCGCTGTGTATACTAACTCACAGCGTATCGGCATGCACACCCCCTGACACTCCCCCCTGTCTCAGCGTATTTACCCTCGCTTACGCCGGCTGAAGGCTACCCTAACTTCAGCTGGTGTGAGGGTAAATACGCTGGGACAACAGCGTATTTACTCTAACCCCTCCCTCCCTCATTACACTACCTTCCCCCGCCTCCCTACACTAACCTAAGCGTAGTAACGGTGAGGGACGGCCCCTCAGCTGTTACTACGCTGATACTACGGATCCATGATAGGGTGTTTCCGTGGTTACAGCGGCCAACATCTGTCCGGCGCATGCGCAGAACGGCTCTTCAGCTGTTCTTACGCTCCCACCCGCCGTAAATACGTCGGGTGGCATAGTTGAGGATCAGCCCCATTGAGCCTATTTTCATTAACCCACTGTATCCATCTATATCATATTTATTGCATTATCTACATTAGATGTTGCTAGTGGATTGGGGCCACTCCCCACCGGCCTTGCCTCTATTTATGTATATGTGTGCATAATATAAGTTGGTCTCTGTTATTCCTCTTTGTATTAGTAGTGGGTTGAGGACCACTCCCCACTACTCACGCATTTATTTGTGTTATATATTATCTACCCAACATGTTGTTCTACCAATTCCATTTATATTTATTAAATTTTATTGATTGTTTGATTAAAAGACTTATATTTGAGCAACTGGTTTATATAGTGTGGCGCTAGGTGGACATCCGATTTTGCATTCGTTACGCACCCTCCTGAGGGTGTCTGGAGCTGATCTTAGAGTTAGCCCTGCCCCCCACCTCATAGCAGCCTACCATTCCAATCATTCCCCCCCCTCCTCTGTACTATCAGACCAGCAGCGCAGTAGGGTACCTAATCCACCTATTCACCCCAATAATGTGTCTACACACTTAAGTGGGAGAATGTGACTGCATCGACAAAGCATGCTTTTCTTTTGATTTCCATAACTTGTTATTTTAAACGGCCAAAGACATGGGGAAAGACAGGAAACACCTGCAGAGGAAAGAGACCGGGACTCCTAGGAACCCATCTTCGCAATCAGATCTCCACCCCTTCCTTAAAGCATCAGTTAGTCCCCCTATCTCTGATCCCTCTCCCCCAGCCTCTCCGGCACCATCTGAAGAACAGGAATGCTCTTCTCAAGCACCCCCTCAGGGCCATCAGGGAGCTTTGACCAATTGAGGCTGGAGATTGGAGAAATTCTAAATCATGTTCGATCGCTTCCATCCAAACAAGAGGTCACTAATATCCAAACAAACATTTCCCACATAGCATCCAGAGTTACATCCCTTGAATTGGAAAAGGAAGCCTTAGACGATATACTTTCCCAAATGCATGAAGTAGTAGCTCACCACTCCTCCTACTTACAGTCCCTGCAGCTCAAAATGGATGATATGGATAATAGGGGCCATAGGAATAATATCCGAATAAAGGGCCTTTCTGAAGATATTACACAAGCAGGACTTCTTGACGCTCTTAATAAAATTTTTGGAGAGATTCTGGGCCTTGATCCTAAGGAATTTATTGAATTTGACAGGGCACATAGAGCCTTGAGACCTAGAGGCTCCCAATCTGAAAAACCAAGGGACATTCCTAAACCCAATCTACTGGATTGGTTGAGCCTTGACCTCCCAATGGGTATCCCTCCACCTCTTCCTCACAAGGAACCTTGGAACACAGTCAGGAGATCCCACAACAAGAGAGCCACAGAATCTGGACTAGAAGGGCAGTCTTCAGCTACTTGACCCCTCTCCTCTGCGATTTATCTACATCTCCACTCTACCTTTTTGGGGTTTACATCAATGGGATAATCAAGACTTCTGGATATAGTTTCCTTACCAGAGAGAAGTATTTTTAGAGCTCTGTAAAATATAGACTATCTGTTTTCCTTTTTACTTAGGCCAACTGACTTATCATTGGTCATTTTGGCTGCCATTAGTCCTGAGTTTAACAGGTTAACAAAATGTCTGTATCTTTCCTTGTAACTATTCTGTGTAATACTATAGCTTTATTGCTAGTTTTTTTTGAGGGACTCCAACCAATATTGATAATTATAGTCCTTCCTCATACATATGCCCCAATGACTACTAAGCTACATGTTGTGTCTTTTAATGAAAAAGGCCTCAATATACCAGAAAAAGATCCACCCTACCTACACTACACTACCTACATAACCAAAGAGCTGATGTTGCTCTCATACAAGAGACACACTTTAAATCCCAGGAATCATCCACATGCATCACAAATACATGGTTAAAGCTGCACTTTTCAGTCAGACCTATACATTCCTCTCTGTTTATTCTCCTAACCAGGCTCAACCATGGTTTCTCGAGGGGGTCCTGAAATAAATGTCTGAATTGCATTAAGGTACCATGGTATTTGGAGGAGACCTAAACTGGACTTTGATCCCAAGGGAGGACACTTCTGGAGGACACTCATCTTATCCTGACAAGCTGCACAGGCGAGTATGAAAGGCTCTGCAGAGCTCCCAGCTGGTTGATTCCTGGAGACTTCTGCATCCCAGTGATAGGGATTTTACCTTTTTCCCCACCCACACAACACATATTCCCGCATAGATTATATCTTTATATGACACAGACACCTACATTGTCTCATTGAGGCAAAAATTGGACAAATCACATTATCAGACCATGCTCCTCACATGTTCCTCTCCTCCCCTCTACCCTCTGAGATGGTCATGGTGTCTCAGCGAGAGTCTTATTAGAAATAACCAGTGGCGCACCCAGGGGGGGTTTCTGGTTGCCCAGAAATCCCCCAGATTGAAAATTGAAAAATGAGCAAAAATAGGAAATTTTCAAAAAGGGGCATGGCTTTGTGGGTGCCGCGAAAGGGGCATGGCCTGGCGGCCATGTGGGGCATACTTTCAGGGAGGAAGATGGTCCTGGTCTGTGCTGCAATAGGAAAGCAGGTGAGGATGGTAAATGTGTCACAACATATTCAACAGTGCTTAGGCACTGACAAGCTCTGGTCCATTGTGTAATGTGCTCTATTAATGCATTGTATACTGCTATTGCTATTAGCTCTGTTCCTGCAATATAAAACTACTATTTTTATGTGTAAAAGAAGTGACCAAATCATCTATAAAAAAAATATCGGACTTGTTACAGACAATACTTAATACTTACGCAATTCCTTAATGTAGATTTATTTTATTTTTATTATTTTTAAATCTACATTATAAACTTCCTGCTTTCACAAAGAACTTTAATGGACGTCTTAGATATTTTGGCAGTCAGATAGTACGACCATATTTCAGTATTATCATTTTACATATGTTTTTTAACATCATTTTAATTAAGCTCTTTACAATTTTAAACAGTACTTCAACCTCTGCCGCATTACAGTCTAATTCCCTAACACACGCTCAAAGGCTAGGGGTAATTTTTGCACTATGCGGTATAACAGTGGGAGCATAGCCTGAATGGGGCGGAACTTATTTGTCCCGTTTTCAGGCTCCAAAATGTTGCTAATATACCTCACATATGTTACACATATTGGAAACCCGCCTTTCAAAATCCTGCATTTGCCACTGACAACTACTGTAAAAACCAAATTGAAGTGCAATAGACTATTACATCTTGTTTAACGCTACCTCAGACTTCTGCAATCTCTATATGGGAAGCACATAAATGTTTGATTAGAGGGAAGTGCATTGCACTGGGGGCTTTCTATAAGGAAAATAGGGAAACTCAAAAATCTAAACTCCTGCAAGATATAACACAGCTGGAAGAAGCTCACAAATCCTCCCTAGATGCACAGACGCACCCTTGTCATCTTAGTTGAAACTCACAAGGAAAATTTCAATAAGATTACTTATTAACTTTTTCTGGCGTAACTGCGGCAGGACGTACTAACGACCTGTTCATAACCTCCTAACCCTGCCCTTCCAGCCTAATTTCCCTTCCTCTCCCCGCCTACCTTCCCTAACTGTAGCGTAGTTACGGTGATCGTATGATTGGCCCGCCCCTTTCACCGTAATTACGCAACAGTTAGGGAAGCCCGACTGAACTGAAGTTAGCCTTCAGCCGGCGTAAGGAAGGGGCCATACGCCCGCACAGGGGGAGTGTCGGGGTAAGTGAATGCCGATATGCTGTGCTTTAGTAAGCACAGCGCATCGGCGTTGGTCTGGATCAGACCCACTATTACTGCGCTCCTTAAGGTCTGCTGCACACTAATACCCTGAAACCTCACCACTATGGGTTCCAAAAAAGACAAATAGAAGCTCTATTGTCAAATTATGGCAAAGAGAAATAGGGTACAAGCACTAGGCGCATCCCAAATAGTTATCAACTTGAATCAATACTTATTTCTTAATCAAATGTTTGTAATGTTCACTGTCCTTCAATTCTTATTTCTTATACAAATATTTGTAACAATCACTGTCCTTCTTTAGCTCGATGTTTATGAACCACAAAAAGTCCTCCTCAAGATGATAATGTTTTCAATCCAACGTGGTGTGGAATCAGTAACTTGTATACAGGACAAAAAGGAAAAAACTCCTTTTTTTACTCACATCTCAGGGGGGTCCTTTCCAGGTCCTTCCAATGTACTCCTCTAGCTTTATAAATGTGATCTTATTCTCTCCAATGTATTGAGGGTCCAGATCATACAAAAGAATAGATAGGGGAAAAATAGTGTGATACCGTCATCTACTAATAGACACAAGTACATACACCGTGTATCTACTCACATTTTCTAATTCATATAATCACCTTGTTAAAGATCTTTTGCCGACATTTCTTATTTCTTTCCTCACAATATAACCTTTCTTTTTCTTCCTTCCAGGTACCTCCAGATACCGAAAAGGAACGGGACAACAAAATCTAGTGCAGCACTGTTTAAAGGTAAGTTTCAAGAGATTGTAATCATACTCACACTCTTATTCTCCTCCTTATAGCACCTCAAATAAACTCTTTCAACTTTCTCCTCCAGAGAATTCCAGATCTGTTAGGATTTCTGTCTACAAAATAGAAGGTATACCCCGTAGTGCAATACCATATGGAACTTAGACCGCTCACACCTGGATGCACTCACCGCTTCCCCATCTCTGCAGTCTGCATTAAGTGGTGTCTTTTCCAGACGTCCAATTCCTCCCAGATCACAATCAGTCGCCACAAAATCTTCAAATAAAAAATATTTTAACGTCCAGTTTCTCTTGTTCATTCTTAAAAGACTGAAAATGTAGAAATAATCCACCCAGGTTAGGGAGGAGACACCATGCACAACCTGGTTTCACCTGTCCTCCAAAATGTAATACCATCCACCAAATACAAGTTAATAAAGGGCCCAAAAACAAAATATCGCGAATAGGGAAGAGAAGATACTAAACAGGGATGCACGTGTCTAGATCTCACCCTATGTCCACCAACGCATTTCAAATACCGTGTGTATTCTTTTTCAAGGGTTACCTTACCCAAGTTGGCTATCCTACATTGTCATCATCGGAAATAGACTTCCTGGGGTCTCCTTTCACCCTGCTCGAATTAGAAGAAGCTATCAAATCAACTCCAGCTGGCAAAAACACCGGCCCTGATGGCTTTCCATCTAGTTACTACAAAACATTTAGAGAAAAGCTAGCCCCTTTGTTGTTGCAAACATTTAACACTATTTCTGTTCAGCACCCATTCCCCACTTATTCTTTAGAAGCACATATTTCTGTTATAACTAAAGAGGGTAAAGACCCTTCGCTTTGCCCAAGTTATAGTCCCATTTCCCTACTAAATAATTATTTGAAACTGTATTCAAAAATATTAGCCAACCGCCTCAAATCCATCTTGCCCAGGTTTATCCATAATGACCAAGTCGGCTTTCTCCCCGGCCCAGGATAATACTACCAAGTTAATTAATCTCATACACTGGGTTCGCCGTTCAAATAAATATGCTATTCTCCTTTCTACTGATGCCGAAAAGGCGTTCAATAGGATGGACTTTTATGGAGGGAATTTTACAACACTTAGGTATGGGCCCTCAGTGTACACAGAAGATTCTCGCTCTCTACAGTCATCCAACAGGCAGAGTTAGGGTTAATGGCACCTTGTACCCCCCTTCCTGATTAAGAATGTCCCCGCTGGTCTTTACTTTGTGTATGGAGGCCCTAGCAAGAGCGATCCGGATTAATCCTGATATTTCAAGGATTAGTGTTAGGGATTGTAAATTTAAGATGGCACTGTTTGCAGATGACCTCCTAGCCTCACTTACAAACCCATTAATATACCTCCCAGACATAATGAATGAATTTACTACTTTTGGCGAACTTTCAAATTTTTTAATTAATTATTCAAAATCCTCAGCACTAAACCTCACTACCCCACAGCCCCAGGTGGATGGTCTCCAATCTGCCTTCCCTTTCTTGTGGCAACCCAACCATTTAAAGTACTTAGGAATACTGCTGACTAATGAACAGGATTCCCTCTTTCACTCTAACTTTCTTCCCTTGATGTGTCAGTTAGCCAAGGATCTAAAACTTTGGAAATGAACATTTTTTTCCTGGATCGGATGTATTAATATCTTAAAAATGAACACACTTCCAAGAATCTTATATCTCCTACAGACCATCCCTATACGGATCAACAGTGCATGGTTTGTTGATATTAGAAAGTTGTTTAGGGACTTTATCTGGGGAGGTAGGCACCCTAGACTCAAATTAGAAGTTCTGGAATGCAGAGAGGAGGCCTCAAACTACCTAATATTTCTGGTTACTACCAGGCCTCAATCCTTAGATTGGGATAGGGAAGGGAAGGAAAAACAATGGGTGTATCTAGAAGGCCAAGCTTTGAAATTGCCACAACGGCTGATTCCATGGACAACAACACTTAGCCCGATTCGACACCCCACAACTTCCCCTACTTTGAATTGCTTGAAGCGTTTGAAACATTATCCCCTGATCTCATTGTCTGACACTTCCCTACGCTCCAATATTCATAGTCCCACAAGCTTACTCTTCTCTTCTTTCACTAAATGGTTGGATGCGGGTGGGCCAGCTGGTTGAGGCAGGCCATGTATGCAGTTTTGAGAGTATCCGCCAGGAGTGGAATCTCCCTTCTAGCGAATTCTGGAGATATATGCAAATATACTATTATTTGCATCAAAATAAGATAAATCACATGGTTTCCACACATTTGGCCCCCTTCGAGAAACTTTGCATATCCCCAAATAATCTGACACAATTTCCTTACTGTACAAACTCCTTATTCAGTCTTGGTTTCCGACCCTACCAAATTTCACAAGAGCCTGGGAACGAGACCTTGGAGAAAGTTTTGATGAGGAGGGCTGGCTGAAGATATTCAAATGTACCTTTTCTTGTTTGCAAAATGTTTCCCTTTTAGAAACACACTAGAAATTATCTAGATGGTACAGATGTCCCACTACTCTTCAACAGATATTTCCCAAGCTTCCTAACATTTTTTGGAGGTGTTCTGAATCACCTGGCTCTTTCATACACATCTGGTGGGAATGCTCAAAAATTAGAACATTTTGGGAAAAAGTTTTTGAAGTGACTAGGTCCATTTTATCAGAGGAGGTTCCAACCACACCATTTCTTTGGTTACTGAATTGGTCTCAAGGTCCTGTCTCTGGGTTTTTAAAAATCTATTCTTTGTGGAAGAATGTCCTAATTTAGAGACACATGGTATGTTTGGATGGAGTTGGACCAGAGATTAATTCAAAACCTGGTATCAGCAGGTCTAAAAGAAGATTCAGTGTGCAGGTAGGCCTAAACTTGGGATGTGTTGTAACAGGGAACACTAGGAAAACAAAATACTCAATGGATCTCTTGGTGAGGTTACTGCCTTTGTTTAACACAATTAATGTTTCATATTTAAGCAGTTGTGATTTCATATACATATTCTATCTCTGGTAAGCATTTTAGACAGAATATTCCCCCTTCTTCTTTTCCCCCCTCTACTCTCTGTTTTGTCCTTTTTTTTTCTTTCACCTCTACTTGTTTTTGTTTCCTGCTTTATTCTTAATCCTTGCAGGAAAACCATAGCTAATTCTATTGTTTTCTATTATGCTGAGATACTAAGCTAAAATTTCACATATGAAGATAGATGTTATCCCCATATCTATGCTTGTATTTGTGCTTGTATCTATGGGCCGAATCCAGAACTACATCCGTCTTCCATAGACGGCCGTAATTCAATGAACAATAGCTACTGCGCATGCGTAGTAGCTATTGTACGTAATCTGCGTATCGTTTCGATACGTAGATTGCGTATATGCGGTCTTTTAGACCGCATATACGCAATGAAACATACGTAGACCGCATATACGCAATCTACGTATCGAAATGATACGCAGATTACGTACAATAGCTACTACGCATGCGCAGTAGCTATTGTTCATTGAATTACGGCTGTCTATGGAAGACGGACGTAGTTCTGGATCCAGCCCAAAATTATGATTATTATTGCTGGATTTTTCACTCTGCTGTAAAACTCAATAAAAACAGTTTAAATAAGATAGAATAAAATTGCATTACTAACTAAAATCTAGATTGATGAATTCATTAAAACCTTATGGATCCAAAATGCCCCTCGGGTACACAGACGCATGTACCTATCACCACCCATGGCTGTTGGAACTATATACTCAATTCCCATAATTTTCAGCTCATACTAAGCTCATCTTCATAAAAAAGATGAGCTTGGTTTCTTTTTGTAATAGGACCTTATCACCTCACTTATGTCTTTTCTGATTATTTGCATACTAAATGCTTGTAATAAATTGGGGTCGGAGTTATATTGAGCAAGAAAATGCTTTCCAACTGGGGTAAGGGGTTTAAAATGATCTCTGTCCGTCGGTGCGTTCTTGAAGGAACGCTTATGTTCTAATAATCTGACCCTCAGTTTTCTCTTTGTTTTACCCACAAGAGTAGTTAACATGGGCAGGTGAGGCAGTAAACTACCCCTTCCATGTCACAGTTGATAAAGCGTTAAATTTTGTGCGTTTTCTTAAATCTATCTTTGAAAACCCTTGTGGTTTTAATGATGCAGCAAGCGGTGCATCTACCACATCTGTGGCAGCCAGTTGTAATTTTGCTTGAGGTTATGAGTGCGTTAAGAAGCACTCACCAGAATCCCATGTAAAGCTGGCCATACACTACAATGATTATCG
>WWET01003903.1:100668-113749 GCA_011038615.1 Limnodynastes dumerilii | reverse complement strand
CAAGGAGGGAACCAGGAAGTGCAGAGGCAGAGGGAATCATGTGACAGACAGAAAGTAAAGAAAGGTAAATGTGCAGTGAATGGAAACTGAAAGAATTGTGACAAAGTCATGGGCAATACCTGGTAAAGCATGATGTATTACCCACAGAGAGCCACAGGTTGCCTATGTCTGGTTTACATGTTACAATATCTCTGTTAGTGATAAATAACAATCATCACCATGTAACACTATCAGCATCAGCATTATCTGTAACATTTCTTGCAGTGCTGCACAGTTACACATCTTACACAATACAGTCACATCCACACACAGATCACATGAGAATAATGCAGATACAATTGGAGCTATTACCCTGGAGATGGGAGATTATGTAGATTAAGTATCAGGAGGAGGTAGAATGGACTGTAGAGAAGAGGAGAATAGGGAGATAAATAGTATTCACATGATTATTATTATTATTATTATTATTATTATTATTATTATTATTATTATTATTATTATTATTATTATATCAGTGACCATAGACCAACATAACTAAGTTTCCATTCCTCTTATGTTTTATGTTCTATTACATGTGACCCTCCTAAGTAAGCAATGGATGTGGTTTACCCATCAGAAACAAACATTAATCCAACACACAGACATATAGTTGATGCAGCCAAATCCCTGCTGTAATTCCCCTGTGTATGAGGATAGACCAGTCCCTTCGCAAACAAGGGACTTGCGATCGCATTACCCTCCCTTATTTGCCCACACTGTCCCCACGTAAATTTAAGGTGCATTAATCTGGATTGTACATAGGTATTTAATTACAGGTGGCCAAGTAAATATTGTCTGGAAATAAAAAAAGAGGCCACCAGAGGTCAGTGTTGCATTCTCCTTCTGACTTTCCTTACCTTTGCTCTGATCCAAGACGATCAGTGCTACGTCTCATAAATCTATCCAGGATCCTGTTTCCTCTTTAGGACTATAAAAGGTTCTACTGATGCAAATCCTTGTTGGATTTACCTCACCTCTTTTACCTGCTCCTGCATTTACTTTTGGATAAACTCTTTTTGCAGCAATCCTTGTAATTTGGCATTATTTAACTACCTCATTATGTTCAAACACTGCCATTGCTTCACCAAATCCTTGTGTATGGAACAACGTCATACAACTATAACACTTGTAGCTGTAAAAATAGCACCGGAAATGAAATGTTTAAAGAGCAAGAAGATAGGAGGAAGTTCAGCAGAATATGAAAAAATGACTAAAACCTACCTGTAGTGTCAAGTCTCTGCAAAAGTTTTAAGAAAAACTGGGAATTGTTAGGAATACTCTCTGCATTTACTCTACCAGCCATTCTCTTTTGGACTTATCCTTACTTTTTCTCTGATCCAAGACAAGCAGTACTATCTCTTATTAATCTATCCAGGATCCTGTTTTCTCCTTAGGACTATCAGTGGCAGACCCAGGGGGGTTTCTGGTTGCCCAGAAAACCCCCAGATTGAACATTGAAAAAAAAAATTGAAAAATGTGTAAAAAAAAAGAAAAAAGGAAAAAGGGACATGGCTTTGCGAGTGCAGTAAAAGGGGCGTGGCCAAGCGGCCATGTAAAGTAGACTGACATGGAGGATGATGGTCCTGGCCTATGCTGCAAATGTGTCACAACAAATTCAACAGTGGTTATGCACTCACACAAGCTCTGGTCCATTGTGTAATGTGCTCTACTAATGCATTGTAAATATTGCTATTACTATTACATCTGTACATTGTGTAATGTGCTCCACTAATGCATTGCATATTGCTATTGTTATTAGATCTGTTCCTGCAATATAAAATTACTATTTTAATGTGTAAAAGAAGTAATTTAATGTGTAAAAGAAGTAAATTATAAATTACTTAAAAATATCAAAAACAGGACATGTTACATAAAATAACAACGTAATTCCTTATGGTAGATTTATTTTATTTTTATTATTTTTAAATCTACATTATAAACTTCCTTCTTTCACAAGGACCGTTAATGGACGTCTTAGATATTTTGGCAGTCAGATAGTATGACCATATTATCGGTATTATCATTTTACATGTTTTTTTTTTAACATCATATTAATTAGCGCTTTACAATTTTAAACAGTACTTCAACCTTAAAGCACAAATTGTAGTTACACAGATCCCAATAAATCTTGAACCTGTGCATAAACAATTGATAATTAACCGTTTGTCACAAAAAGTATAATACTTTATATAGAAATCCCTCTAAATAACCGTAATACTGCGAGGGGGGGGTGCTACCTACTGTTCGTTTTACATGTAAAAAATGTTTAAGCCCAAGAAGGGCCAAAAAGGAGAACTGATTATCGGTGCACACCCACTTTAAACAAAAAGTATATATGTTCACATATTTTATCTGGCAAGATGTGTTTGAGTTAATAATAACCAGGTTACAAGGCTGCAGAATCACATTTTGTTAGGATAAAGAAAATGAAAACATAACTTTTACTAAACAACCTTTAAAAAGAGAAGATAATTTGAATAACATACATTTAAAATAGGCGAAATATTAAACCAATATGTCACACCGCAAGTGCATGATAAACACATATAACGGGGTTTTGAGTGGATGAATAGTAAGCCACCAGGCAATACAGGGAATGTCAGAATAATACAGAGGCTTGTAAAAGTAAATAGGCAAAGATTAGAAACAGAAAAACTGCCTAAACCATAAAGAGAAAATGCTTACCCTGATGTGCCTGCCGGCGGAACTTCTCCCCCGAGAGGGTTATTGAGCCCTTCCTAATCTATTGCCCAAGATTCCCCCTAATTAACAGGATAGAAGGTAGAGTAATGAAAGTACATTTCGTATATAGCATATGAAATAGGGAGGCGAGGTGCATCTCAGACTCCCCTTACCAGACACCTCAACCTCTGCTGCATTACAGTCTAGTTCCCTAACACACACGCTCACAGGCTAGGGGTCATTTTTGGACCATGCGGTATGACAGTGGGGGCAGGGTGGGAGCAGAGCTTGAACGGGACGGAGTTTATTTGTTTTGGGCTCCAAAATGTTGGGAGCTATGCTAATATACCCCACATGTATTACACACATTGGAAACCTCCCTTTCAAAATCCTGCATTTGAAACTAATAATAAAAGGTTCTGCTGATGCCAGTCCTTGTTGGATTACCCTCACCTCTTTTACCTGCTCCTGCATTTACATTGGATAATCTCCTTGTGCAGCAAACCTTGTCATCTGTCATTATTTAACTACCTCTTTATGTTCAAACACTGCCATTGCTTCACCAAATCCCTGTGTATGGAACAACGTCATACAACTATAACACTTGTAGCTGCAAAAATAGCACCGGAAATGTTATGTTTAAAGAGCAAGAAGATAGGAGGAAGTTCAATAGAATATGAATTAAAAAAAATTGGTCCGGATTCACAATCCCGGATGTATTATACGTCCTTAATTTACGAATAATAGCTACCACGCACGCGTTGTAACTATTTTACCTAATCTACGAATCGTTTTGTTACGTAGATTGTGTATATGCGGTCTTAAAGACTGCATATACGCAATCTACGTAACAAAACGATACATAGATTTTGTAAAATAGTTACTGAATAGTTGTGTATCTGGCCTTTCATCTTAAAAGCTTATAACAAAATGAACAACACTGTGTCCAATTCATACAGAGATATGAACTACAAGTTCCATCATACCTTACACTTAAATAACAATACATTATAGATAGATCTGATGATAGAACTTGGCATGCACTGAAGGCAGAGTTAATGCACTGCTTATGGGTTTACCCAATATTTGGTGAATTTTGAGATTCATTAGAAAATGGGCCAGATCCAGAACAACGCTTGTGAGCGAATTTACACGCGGCGGAGACGTAAAATTGCGTTTTGGTAAGTACTGCGCATGCGCACCATAGAAAATACGCTCCGTAATGTAGCGTAAATGTGAACGTATAGTCCATTCACGTATGTGTCACGTAAATACTTACGTGTGGGCGTGCCAATTTTACGTGAGTCAAAAATACGTCTGAAATACGCTATGTAGGCGGGGGCTTGTATGTAAAGTGTACAGTATGGGTGTGCTTAGCTGCGTAAATACGTGTTGCCCATACGTACGTGAGCGGATGACATCGGTTACGTGGGCAAAAATTAAGGTAGGGTTTGGAAAGGGGATCTAGGACAAAATACGTACATTCAAGGGGTGTTCCAAGGGGAGTGTATAGAAGGTACGCACGCGTAAATACGCTACGCGAGTAAACGGATTGCAAGCAGAGTTCTGGATCTACCCCAATGTGTGCAAGGAAGATGTGGTCCAGCACCAGACGTGGTAATCATGAAATCATGAAGGTGAATGACTACCAAGTTTTTGGTTGAGTATAGCTTGTAGGAAAAGCCTCACAAGGTATGTAATGAGCAATAATTAAAATGAAATAAAGCCAGAAAATAGAATTAAAGGGGCGACAGTAAGGGAAAAAGATCACCAGCTCTAAGATGTAGTATTTTAATCACACATGTGGTATATAAAATAGGCCAATATAATACTGGTCAGATGTTGTCCAATACACATGTATGGGCAGATGAATTAAAGAACAGGTAAGATACGGGGTCAAGTACAGATATATATCTTTATCAATATTGATAGAAACAAGTTACCATATGTATGAATGGTCCTATAGGTATACAGATATGTATGAAATGTGTTTTTGGGGCACAATTGACCCAAATAAATGCACACCAAGAATATAGTAGTGGTGTTTTAAAAATACCTTACTAAATAATAAGAGTATGAAATATGCATACCAGAGATACACAAATAACAAGCTTTGTATATAATAGCTTATCTGTGCCGGGCTCTCCCCTTCAATGGTCACCGCTGTGGAGGGCTGGTTCAGACCATCGTCATGGCCAGTTCCTTTACTCCAGGTCCTGCTGGTGGTGTTTGGGGATGAGGGTTTTCTCCCGGCAAGAGTTTAAAGTTAAAATGCAATAAAGTCAGTTATATAAGTCCCAAGGACCCAGGTAAGTCTCAGGACAAGGTTAGTATCCTACTTACACTTTTTCTTTCTTGTGTATCAAGCCTGTAATGTTATCTTTATTTTCTCCTTAGGATTCGCCTTCCCGACCTCTTAGACAGCCACCAACACTCTTCCTTCAAGACGTCAGCTCCCGGAAAGAAAGGAGACAAATCCTCGTATAATAACATCTGGACAGGTAAGTTTCAGGACAAGGGGCCTGATTCAGACTTAAGAAGGTGCTTAAAATAAGAGAGGAAAGTCACTCCTGGGCTAAACCATGCAGATTTCAGGGGGAGTCAAGCAAATTGTATTCTTTTGTTAAAATGTAATTTGGATGAAGTCAATATTGTAACATTAGATATATAAATATTATGTATTTTTATATATTTGTTTTAGATAGAGATGCTTAATTTAGTTAATTAGTTGTGTAACAAAAAGAACATTTCAAAAAGATTAAATGGACACTTTCAAGAAATGGTCAGCAGGGGCAAAGAGGAATTCCAAAGTAACCATTCTAAGACCACCCACTTTCATGGACAAAGAGAAATTCCAAAACTGTTTCAAACTTCCCTCCCTCTTTAGCAAAAAGGGATTTTGAAATTTCTCCATTTAACATTTGGGAACCTCAAGGACTATGGAATGCCTATTTTACAGACTCAACCAATTATTATGTGACATGTGGATTGTAAGTCAGCCTATTTTATATTGCTATAAATGTAAAAGTTCTGTCTCTAAAGGGCAGAGTTTCAAATTTGAAATTTGGTGATAATGTTATCACAGCGCTTGCATTTATTATGCTAATAAACCTTTTTGTATATACTTAAAGTATTTTTGATTCTTCACTTTGCATGCAGAAATATACCTTTGAACTGCTTATTGTACACAGATGCTGACCAGCTTTATTATTATACTGTTATTTAAAGTGGGATAGGAAACACCACCTCTCAACTCTAATACTGTTTGCAATACATGAAATATGACTCCCCTGCAATCAACATGGTTTAGCCCAGGAGTGACTTTCCTCTCTTATTTTAAGCACCTTCTTAAGTCTGAATCAGGTCCAAGGTTAGCATCCTACTTACACTTTTTCTTTGTTGCATATCAAGCCTATAACGCTATCTTTATTTTCTCCTTAGGATTCACTTTCCTGACTTCTCAATTGACCGCCAACAACTATTGCCATCTTGTGTGGTAAGCCTGTAAATTCGTCTTTAATCTTTGCTTTGATCTTTACTATTAGGTCAACACACTTTCCACAAAAGAACCTAGGGCCTGATTCAGAGATGCGATTTTATCGCTACTTAGGAGCGTATATTTAGGATCTTAGAAAATTTGCATCAATGCGTATGAGTAGTAATAGTGCAACGCCGTCTACATAGAGGTTAGGATCTTAAATTTGCTAAGCGCGGACCTGTGAATCAATCGCAAGCACTTAAGATCTTAAGTGCTGCGGAAGTTTAAGATCTGAAGGATTTGCATGGAAAAGGGCGGGGGGAGGCAGGGAGATGAGGGAAAGTGGGCGTGGGCAGACACTTAGGATCTCAAATAAACACAACTACTTCCCTTAAGATCTCAAATGACAGCGCAGAGTTAGGGTTGCTCAATGGTGGTCTAACATTAAGATCCGCCGCTGTTTGCAAGGGGAGTGACTATTTAAACAGTGGGCTGTAACCTGCTAAGATCTGAACTTAGTTGCGTATATTTGCGATCTTTTCGCAGTCGCATCTCTGAATCACCCCCCTAATTCCTAAAATGTCCAGAGTCCAGTGTAAACCCCGAATATTTGGATCGCCGCTTATGGTCTCCTTTTTACAAGTTGCTATACTCGTGATGTTATAGATTATACCACAAACGAAAAAATCTCTTTTTATATTTGTTCAATAAACTTCAATAGAATTCAATAAAAATCTATAAAAATTCTTCAATCTCTGATTTCCAGTTGATGACTGCACTATGAAAAACTTATCACATTTATTCCAACAGAGTTCCAAACAATTTGAACACAATAAAAAACACACAGAAAAATCTATAAAAAACTTCTATAAAATCTTCACATACAGGATTATTCTGTCCTCCTGTCAGGGTGGGAATCCCCACTATCCTAATGATCCCTTTCAATTACATTGGGCCTGTTTCAGAACAACGCTTCAAAGCGAATTTACGCGTGGCGGACACGTAAAATCGCTGTTTAGAACGCACTGCGCATGCGCACCATAGAAAATACGCACATTCACGTAGCGTAATTGTGAACGTATGGGCCATTCACTTATGTGTCACGTAAATACTTACGTGTGGGTGTGCCAAATTTACGTTACTCGAAAATACGTCTGAAATACATGAAATAGGGGTACAACAGATTAAATGAATTCTCTAAACTGCTGATATCAGAGCTACATGCTGTATTTAGATAAGAAAAACATCTTTAACACATTGCAGTTACAGCCACTGACTGCTTGGCACGTGTGCCGACTTCTATCATCAACCTGCCGTTAGTGGACAGCACTCAGCTGCTGGCAAGCAATTTATAAACAGCACTCAGCACTATGGGCCTAATTCACAAGTAAACAAAATAAAGCCGCACTAGGAGGACCCAATGTAGCTTAAATAAACTGATAAATGGTTCATACTGTAATATACAACAATGTTATTTATTTAAGAGTAACACTAAAAAATTAGATACATATAAAAATCTATAAAATGTAAATCAACATATAATATGATCATAAACAAAAAACAATGTAGAAAGTGCAAAAAGGAAGACCAATGCTATATAATAAATAGCCAAACATCAGTTGTGAACAGTCCGCAGGGTATCACCCCAGACGGTAGATGGGGGGGCCGAACGGGAGGTATAATAGAAACCACTGTCAACAAACTGAATTAATATATTGCAAAAATGTGTAGAGTCCTGAAGTTTCTTATGGAAGGGACTGGCCGTAACACAAAAGACCGCATATACGCAATCTACGTATCGAAACAATACGCAGATTACGTACAATAGCTACTACGCATGTGCAGTAGCTATTGTTCATTGATTTACGTCCGTCTATGGAAGACGGACATAGTTTTGGAACCAGCCCATTGTATTTCATCGCTCTGGAATATTGTTCAATGATTAATTTTTTATATATTGTTTTTAAGTCTTTTAATTTCACAGATTCTTTTCCTTTTCCTGAGTAATGTTTTAACGTTTTCTTTTTATTTCATACAGTAGACCACAAGTCCGGAGATGATGAGTAAGATGCCACCGGTATACCGGACAATAGTCATCACCAGGGGGATATTCTCTGGAACAGCTGAAACAGACAGATAGAGGGGAGTGATGGTGATATTAGAGGATTAGATGTAGTTTTATGTAACAGATCTTTACAGTCTGGGTCATGTGTCAGGGGTCAGTTCTGTAGGAGTCTAAGTGGAAACTCTGTCCATGATAGTGGGACTTCATTAATCATTAGCACAGTCTGTCATACTGTGTACACGTTTCTATGCCATAATAAATTCAGTCAAATAAATAATTTTACTATTTGCACCAGGGACAGGATTTATACTTCCGTTCATACGTAGCAGTAATCCGCATGGCACATGTAAGGCTGCCTTATGGCAGCATAATGAACCTAATATTTGCATGAGAGAGAGAAATGATGGGGATTTCTGTGTGAACTGACAGATAACAGGTCTGATATCGGCCCCAATCAAATAGATTTTTTTTTTTTTATACTACATAAAATGCTGCTACAGTAAGTTCTAGCTGTCCTGAAATCAGGGAAATCTCTGCCATGCATGGCTGGTTCTCTTGCTGGGGAAAGTTGAATGAGGCTTCAGAAATCATTAAACTTTTGTTTGCTTACCAATTAACAGCTAACAGTTTCCTGCAGAAATGAGACAATGGAGCTGACATCACCTTTCAGTGTCCTACAGAAAAATTGAATCATCCTATAAATTGAATGGGCAATGTCAGCTTCATTTTCTGAGCCATCAGCTGCTAATTGGTAACTAAACTAGGTCCAAAGCTTCCCCTTGCCTTGTGCACCTGCAATATAAATTACTTTATAAACTGATTTGAAGCAACCTCTATCTTGGATGTGTGTTTTAAAGCCTGTCTGGGATTGCAGCTGAGAGGGGGTGCGGACTCAGAGTGGCTGTTTTGGAGACTTGGGGATCTCCATAAGAGGTGAGCTCTTAGTTTAGAAAGATATTTGATATGTGACCCACAATTGGGACTCTAAAGTTTAGAGTTAGGAGTGGCTGAGATAGTTAATGAAGGACATTTTTTTAAATTTGTAAAAAAAAGTAAAGGCAGGACCATATAGAACTTTTCTCATCCACCTGACTTTATTTTCCCCTGGGTTACTTTCTCAGTGATAAAAGTATATTTACAAATGGACTATGTGGGATTGATGTCTTCTTAGTTTTTTGTGGTCAGTAGGAAACAGACACAGGCAGGTATTTAGGTGAGTAGAGAGGTCATGAGTTCAATTCTCAGAATAGGCTATATCTGTGTGGAATTTGTTTGTTCTCCCCGTGTCTGTATGGGTTTCCTCCCACACAAAAACATACTGATGTATGTATGTGTTAGAGACCTTAGTATGTAGCTCCAATGGGGCAGGGACTGATATGAAATATTCTCTGTAAAGCACTGCTTAATCTGATATATTGCGCTATATAAAAACATGATAATAAATAATATTTGATATTATATCGATATTATATCATTTTTGGTGATATAATATCAAATATCTAATAGCTTTGGTGGACCAAAACCCTCTTGCAGCTACAGGTCCCAGACATGTTGTGTAACTCTTTTAAATCTTCATATTAATTATTTCCTAAAATGTTTATGTTAATTGTTTTTCTTATTCCTTGTTTGTAATTTCAATAATTTCTTAACATTAAGTTAATGGAAATGTTCATTTAAAGAGTTTTGAGGTTTCAGAAGTGTTCACGAGATGAAAGTCTATCAAATAAAGCCACACTTTTAGGGCCTTATTCACTAAGGACGATATTTTAGTGAAAAATCGCATCGCGGGGCATTTTTTGTCCAAATTCACTAACACGCGATATCGATGCGATTTTTTCAAACACAGGCGATATGCCGCCATGTTTTTAGGGCTTAATCGCGGTGATTTTAATAAAAAATTCACCGCAATTAGCCCTTTAACTAATGGTGGCATATCGCGTGTATTAAAAAAATCCAAAGTTCTGCATGTCTGCAATGTGCATACACGTAGGGTGTAATGTTAGTTAGGTTTACTATTTTTATTACATATGTAACATTTTATTAAATTCTTGAAAGGGTTAATGTCTTTGTAGAATTTTTTTTTTTTTTTACACACACTAGACATGCAGTTCCGCATGGCTACAAGTGTAGCCATGCTGTAAACAAAGAATTACAAGGATCACCTTTGCTGATCCTTGTAATTCAATGACTACAGCATGCCTACACATTGCAGACATGCAGAACTTCGGATTTTTCAACAAAAAAACACGTCTGTTATACAGTCGTGTTTTAATGGTCGCGATCGGCACAAAAAACATAAATTCGCCTCTCTATAAAGGCGAATTTATGTTTTTTTTATTTCAATGTGATTTCCCCGCGATTCGGTGAAATTGCATTTAGTGAATTACAAACATTGTATGTTTGTAATAGAAAAAAGTCGGGACCGCGATTTTCGGACCCGCGATTAAAAAATTACTAAAATCACGTGATTTTTAGCTTAGTGAATCGCCTTTGGCGAATTTGAAGCTCAAAATCACGTGATTTTAGTAAAATCGCGTTTAGTGAATGAGGCCCTTAAAGTTATATTGGCCACAGGGATGAATTTGATTAAAGAACTTACTGTTTACACTGACATTATATGCAGAACATTATATTTACATTAGAGTCAGTTTTATAGTAATAGTAATTTAGTCAAATTTTGTGTCACACTTGTGTTAGTAAGATAACATTTTTACATGCTCTATAAATTTTTCATACCATGAACTCTAAGACGTGTACCAGAACCTTCCTCCAGGGTTGTATTAAATTTATTTTTATTTAAACCCAAACACCGTCTTACAGCAACACGACAGTAGAAGGTGGTGTTATCCAGACCATGGAACTCTTCTAGCAGGAGATTGGCTCCTCCCACCAGCCTTGTCTTCCCCTTATAATCCGGGTGAATGTAGTCTGGGTTTGGGTGATAAATAAAGTGCTCTCTTGGGTTTCCCGTCATCCAGTAGACCTCAGTCCATGATATATCTCTGTTGTCTTCTACAGAAAAGCTGCAGGTGATTATGACAGAATTGCTGAACTCAACTTCCGGAGGCTGAATGATGTTTAATGTTTTTCCATTTTCTTAAAATGAAATTAAATTAGAAAAGATCAGAAAATATGTCATATATATAAAATTACAGCATATTGGGCTGGATCCAGAACTTGTTAAGTGCATGAACTTAGTTACACCTGGGTTAAACCATGTTGATTTCGGGGGAGTCATATTTCATCTGCTGCAAACAGTTTTAGAGCAGAGAGGTGATGTTTCCTATCCCAAGTCTAAATAACAGTGTGATAGTAAAGCTGGTCAGTATCTGTGTGCAGTAAGCAATTTAAAGATATATCCCTGCATGCAAAGAATACAATTAACTTAACTCCCCCTGAACTCAACATGGTTTAGCCCAGGAGTAACTAAGTTAATGCACTTAACAAGGTCTGGATCCAGCCCATTACCTGTAATAATAGAAAAAGGAAATATTGTAACATAATAATTTAGAAAGTCAATGTATTGGGAACTAGTCTAGATAAGACATTGACAACCTTTGGTACTCCAGGGGCTAGATTTACTAAAATGCGGAAAAGGAAAGGTGGAAATGTTGGGCTGTATTCACAGATCCGTTTTCACATGGAGTTGTGTGCGTTTTTTTAGGTACGTTTTATCTGTGCATGCGTAGTAACTTTATTTACGTAAGTAACGTAAAATATACGCACATAAGTGCTTTAGGCATGGGCTTGGAATCGCACTTGGGTACATACGTATGGGGGGGCGGGGATAAAACACGTACTGGAAAAGTGACGTGAAAGAGGGTGGGGGAAGGCATTTAAATGAACCTTTGAGGGTGCGCTTATATAGAATCGCACGTACGGAAGACATATACATATGTAAGCACACACGTAAAGTTAGAGGTGTTCTATGAAGGTGTGAGTCTGCGATTGCTCGGCCATGACAGTGGAGTGTCATGGGTGTTGGTGGGTGTTGGCTTGCTACGTGCGTGCGTATAATTTTGTATTTTTGAAAAAACGCATCTCTGAATACGGCCCGTTGTCCATAGCAAACAATCAGAATCTTGGGCCTGATTCAGAGATCCATCGCCTCACTTCCGACCCTATGTGTATTAGTTGCGTATATTTAGGGCCCTAACTCTGTAAGCGCGCCCACTTTCCCTCATCTAAATGCCCCCCCCGCCCATTTCTATGCAAATGCTTAGGTCCGTATATTTCCGCTGGACTTAGGGTCGCATTAGTCTCTGCCCGATTCACAAGTCCGACCTTAAGGCATTTCCGACCTTAACTTCAACGTACATGGCATAACACTATTACTACGCAGGCGCAGTTGATGCAAAATCGATCCGACCCTAAATATACGCACGGAACTATCGTTAGTTCCTGATCTCTGAATCAGACCCCTCATTTTCATTTTCATGTTATATACTTGAGAAGGTCAACTAGAATCTGATTGGTTGCTATGAGCAACAGCTCCACTTTTCCTTTTCCACAGTTTAATAAAACTAGTCCCAGGTGAAACTAATTTCTCAATATGTTCCATCACCAAAGGCATGGCTAATTCCTGGACCTCATGTCAAACAAATTTTACTGCATTTTTTACTAAAGTACAGCTGGGATCTAATAAAGCTTTGTCAGCAATGATGCTCATTTCACAACATGATGGGAAAGCAAAATTGCAGTCCAATGATAAATTATTAAAACTTTGTTTATTTACCTTTTAGCATCTACTGGGTTCTTGCAGAAATCAGAAAATTAAGCTGATATCATTCATTTAAGTCATAGGATGAGTCATACAC